>JAJIBD010032761.1:0-100271 GCA_021461705.1 Cryptotis parvus | reverse complement strand
CAGATCATACTTAATGCTTCTTTCTATATTTGGTGCGGCTAGACACACGTGTGGAATCATGGGTCAGCAACGGCTATGTGTACGTGCAGGAATGCAATTCATAGCCTCTTCTTTGTAACATAACATTTGGTGAACAGCAAAATCAGCTTTGTGTCACAGGAAAGGTGAATGCCAGCTTCTGAGCAGGTAACGTTTCCTTATATACACACCTAACAGGCCACCTGTTTAATTTACCTATTCTATGTATCTTTTCATCTGTTTTTTTTTTTTTCGCTTTTTTGGGTCACACCCGGCAATGTTCAGGGGTTACTCCTGGCTCTGCACTCAGGAATTACTCCTGGTGGTGATCGGGGACCATATGGGATGCCGGGGATCAAACCTGGGCCAGCATGGACCAGCCGCATGCAAGGTAAACGCCCTACCCGCTGGGCTATCGCTCCAGCCCCTCATCTGTTTTGTTTTTTATTTTGGGATCACATTTGGTGGCACTCAGGGCTTCCTCCTGCTTGGAACTTAGTTTGAGTGGGGGCTCAAGGGACCACATAGGCTGCTGGGAATTGGACCCAGGTCATCCACATTAATGTGAGTGTCCTATCCAGCCCCTACTTCTCAGAGGGCGGGTGAGAGAAAATGTGTTCAAAATTATCTACAACCCTCTCTAGAGTGCAGAGACATAAGATAGCCCACACATACATTCAACAAATAATGGAGCAGTTTAACTCTCCTTTGTTTCTAAATTGTTTTATACTATAATTCTTTCTAGAATATTTTTGCTCTTCTACTATAATCCATATAATTCTTACCATTATATCCTTCTCAAAACCACCTTAAGAAAGGAGAATCTGTGATGGGGAATCTTCCTACCCACCCTTGTTAGTTTTATTACTTGATTTTTCAGCATTTTAATTTCATAGAAGTTGTGATGTGTGAAGTTGTGATGTGTATGCATCTGTGCACTCAGAGGGATACAAGCTTCTTTCACTTCAAGGAAAAACAAAAATTGTTTTACTGGTGCATTCTGCACTACTATGCAAATGCCTTTGAGTTTGAAGTCCTTGGTTGAAAAAAGAGAAACTGACTGACTACACTCAACCCTTCTACCCATGTGTCTGAGGAAGCTGACAGGGAACTTCTGGGGCATGCCTCCATCTTCTAGGTGTTTTGAATGTGGAAAGAGATGCAGTGTGAGACCACTTATAAAGACTGAGGCTTTTTTTCTGAAAAATTAGATTGGCTAGAAATGTGCCAAGTGATACCATGCAAGAAGAGATGGGTAGTTAGTCTTCCAAACCTTTTATATTTTAAACAGAAAACTGAAAATAGCCTGGCCTGCATTCACGTGTGGATTCAGGCTCTCTAATTAAGCTGCTTCAGTCTCCTGGGGCTCTCAGGACAAGGGGCCCTTGGAGACAGGAGCACTGAAGCCCAATGGAAAACAAACAACTAAACTTGGACAAGAACATCTCCTTTCATATCGGAAGAGAAAGTTCAGGGGTGAAATGCTTCCCATCTTTGTTGAACACTAACAATGCTGATCTTTTAGCTAAGGGGAGTCTGGCTAATTTCATGCAAGGTTACTAAGCACAGATGTCAAGAGAGGCCAAGGGATCCGACCTGAGATTTGCCTGAAAATGAACTGATAAAGTATTTGGAGGAAGATGGGTGTAGGAAGAATAGGGTTTGTTGGCACTCTGGGGGGCTACCAGGTGCCTCAGCACCTGGAACAGCTGCATTCTTAGTTCCACAGGGAATCGGTGTCAGGAGTATCTTAATCAGCACAGCTCCTAAGAGCCTCCACTTGGAGAGCTTGCACCCAGCACAGGGAAGCTCTATAAGTGCTTGACTCTGTCCACCATGGAGGATTTTACCACACAGCTGCATATAATGAGAGTTGTTCTGTGTCTCACACAAAGGCACCATCCCACCACCAGAGGGATGAGAAGCATGAGGAATGCCCTTACAAAACATCAGATCTGAGATTCACAGTGATTTGATCAATAAAAATTGGGGGATAAAAAGGCTTAGAGGACATTACTGGGTGGTTAGTGCTTAGGATGTTCAGAAAACACACAGAGAGAAGGAAGATGGCAATCTTACGCTAGATATTTAAGCAGATACCTTTATTTTTTTGGGGTACAGGGAAATACCCTAGCTGCCGGGATATGCTGGGTGCCCTGACAAAAATTAGGGGAGCAGGTACTGGATCCCCTTCTGCCCCAGGGGATCTTCAGCTGGTGGACTGAGAAAGATGCCAGAATCCAGCAAAGTTTCAAAAGGCTTTACTCACACTTATTCTGGTGTACAATCCAGCAGTAGGAAAACCCCAGACTTTAGGTTCCTAACTAGGCCCTGGCCACGTGTAGGTTTAGAATCCTAGGCCAAGATGGCCACTAACATGTACTAAAGCCCAACAGAAGACAAGGGAGAGGAGGAGAGGGAGAAAGGTAAAAAGGCTGAAAGGCTATGGCTTTTATAACTTTTTAGTTCAGACCACTCACATCAAAGGAAAGTAGTTATGGTCAATCCCCCTCAGGTAACTTCTCCCAGAACCTCATCTAGCCCCACTGAAATGCTAATATTGCCAAGGCTGCAGGTCCCACCGTTGGTTCTCCACCAGGCCCTATGTAGATGGGGGAAAGGGTAGCTGAGATGAACTGTATCTCAGAATACAAAGTCATGCATCTGTACCGATGGATATTCTACAGCCAGGTGTATATTTCTCCAAGCCTTCACAAGATTCTCATCTTTACTTCATAGTTATTTTGTATATTAGCCTTTAGATTTATTAGAGAGCCACGCTTGCTAGCTTGGAGGCAAACAGCATTTCTCTCTGGTCTAATTACTTAGAGATGGCCAGGTAAATATACTGATAAGATCTATGTAGTCCACAATGATTGTGGTAGAATGAGAGAAAATATTGATACCAGCTAACATAGAATACATGGTAAGATATACTGCCACATATCAAACTGTTTTCCACCCCTATCTACAAAGTGGCAGGATGAGAATGCTATTCGGTCTCCCAGAGAGGAATCGAAAAGAGCTATGCTTGGAATATCATGCCTCACTCAAGTGAGAGAAGGAATCCGGAGTTCTGACCTCCATCGCTATTCCAGAATCAGGGACACTGTCTCGTTTGCCAAGGCATTGAAAATCAGATTGGCTGGACATGTAATGCAATTTGGAGGCAACCGCTGGACTAGAGCCGTTACCGACTGGATCCCACGGGATGTCAAAAGATCACGTGGCCTCCCACCTACAAGATGGTCAGACTTCCTTGTCAAGACCCTGAAGGAATGGTTTGAGGCTCTTCATATTCCTGAATCAACCAGATGCCATTGGGCTACATTGGCACGTGATAGGGTCCAATGGAAATGTTAGTGGCGCCCGCTCGAGCAAATCAATGAATAACGGGATTCAAGTGATCAAGTGATCTACAAAGTGGCCTGCAGGAGGAAACTTCCAGGCAAGATGTAGAGGCTCTGGCAACAGTGTACTGCAACTTCTAGCAATGCTACACTTTGCCCTGTTCTTAAGGGTCATTCCTGACAGTGCCTAAAAGATCATACTGTACCAGTGGTTGAATATGAGGCTCCCACATGCACAGCCTGTGACAAATCGTTCCATAAGAGTGAAAATGGATGGGAACATGTCTAGTCAATTCTCATTGAATGGAGACTCTTAGGCCTCAAAATATGTCTTTTCTGTAGATGTCACATGGATCTGTTGCTAAGAGGAACATTTCTGCATTCCCCTCTCTTATGGCTGGACAGACAAGGTCTTCACCAGAAGCCAAGCTTGAGCACTGTAGCATACTTCAGAGAAGACTCATAACATAACTCAATCCATAAACTCACTAGGAGGAAAAAAGTTTTAATTCTGAGTGTCTGTGTTATTGACTAGAATACACAGATAGTAACACACTCCCCAGAGATGCTCTAATGCACAAATACAGAGGCTCAATATCTGACATGCCTGCTCTATATGGGAATCCAAGTTCAAACTCCAGAACCATGTGACCCTCCCGAACTTCTGGGTGTAGTCCTAGAGGGCCTAGACACTGCAAGTGGCCCTGCTGGCCCCAGTGCCTCCGGATCCACGTAGCACTGTTTCACCAAATCAGAGTGCTAGCAGGACAGCACAATTGGTCAGGTATTGCCAGGAATTGCCCCGAGGCCCCAGTGCTTCCCAGGACTGCTTTTGAGTCTCTCCCCCAAAATATTACAAATTAAGCAAAATTTTAGCAGGAACACACAGTGAAGATTTGAGCAATTCGCATACCAGCCTGATTTAGATTGGGATTATTATTCCATTTCCTTTCATGATGCAACTTGATAGTCTGACCAATCAGCCCCAGGATGGCAGATTTTGGTGCCAGAGTATTAATTTAACTCATTAGGTTAATTACATTAGCTAAAATAGTGAAAACTTCTCCGTAAATAGGTCGTAAATTGTTTCATATGATGATTACTCTCTTAAGCCTCAAAATAAGTCTTTTCTGTAGATATTCAAGGGTTCAACATCTACCGTGGAGAGGAACACTTCTGCACCTCCCCTCTTATAGCAGGAACGTCAAGGTCCATCTTAATTTCTTGACCTTGACTTTCCTGGTTAAATGTCTGCAGCCCCTACCCTATCAAGCCTCCAGATACAGACAGGTGTCTGGTCTGTAGCTTTGACAGACAAGCAGTGCAGGGTGAAGCAGAGTAGCCCACGCCAAACCCTGAAATGCACATGCCACTGATGTGAGACGAGGAGGACCGGAGCAGTGTGCAGAAACAAGGCAGCTCAAAAGGGCAGCGAAGGTGAGGGGCCGTTCCCTGGGTGAAAAGCTGAGCTCGGTGCTGCAGCACGAGACAGAGACTCCAAGTATGGCCCTAGTCAGGGGAGCATGAGCAGAGCCTGGGTGGCCTCAAGACGCACCACTGCTCCTCCCATGGAGCTCTGCTTTGTGGATGTCGGTGAAATGCAGTCAAGCTTTGCCTTCCTTTCTTCGCCACTCTGTATGATTTAGTCTTCCAGGCTTCTATTTGGAAAGCATTTCACTTGACTTAACACTGGTTAAAGTTTATACTGGTTAAAATTTACCAGTGATACAAAAAGTCAGTTCCTGTTAAAACAATAGGAACAGTCATGAAAAGATTTTGTGTGATTTTCCTGCTTAAACATTAGCTGGGTGTGCCTTATACATAAAATATGGACCACGCATTTTACAAAAACTTTCACTGTATCACTGTCTTCCCGTTCATCATCGATTTGCCTGAGCGGGCCCCAGTAACATCTCCATATGTCCTGTCTCATGCAAGTAGAGTTCAAGGGCACCAAAAAATTTGAAATTTGTGTTCTCAGTCAATGGAATGATCAAGATAGGGAAACATCTAGAAAGGGAGCTGAAAGACCATGGTCCTTTTGGCTCCTCCTCAGAGTCAGGGTGGCAACTCCTTCAGGGCTCTCTCTCTCAACTGGCTGAGACCAGAAGTGGGGCTTTCCTGAAGTCTGAATAACTGTGTCTTCCTGTGAGAGTCACGCTTTGTTTCCCTGAGCTGACAGACCCTTGGTAGACAATGCCTCACGTGATCAAGATAAGAGCTAGGTTTTCTGAATTTTGTTTGGAAATTAGAGGAGAGCTTTGTTATAGAACACCGTTCAACTGCTTCGCCATTGTGCTCTGGGAGTTTCCCCTCTATTTCTGTACTCAACTGCTGGTGGCAAGGCAGCTTCTAGACTAGTGTTGAGTGAGAGAAATGTTTCTTCCCACAACCCTACGAAGAGCTGATTTAAATTCTTTATTCCTCAAGGTATAAATCATTGGATTAAACAATGGAGTGAGGATAGTATAGGATACTGATATGAGAGCATCCTGACTTGAGGAGTAGCCGGACTTAGGCCTCAGGTAAATAAAGGAAGCACAGCCGTAATGAACAGTAACAACAATGAGGTGAGAGGCACAAGTGGAGAAAGCTTTGACCCTTCCCACTGTGGAAGGAAACTGGAGAATGGCAGAGATGATTTGAATATAGGAAACCAATATTAATAACAGGGGGATAACCAGGACCAATGCACAAAGCATGAATATGACCATTTGACTGAGGTGGGTATGGTGAGAGGCCAGTTTGATCACAGGAGAGATGTCACAGAAGAAGTGATGGAGCTGGTTAGAGGAGTGGAAGGGCAGGCGAAATACCAAGGAGGTGATCACCAGTGCAACTGTGAAGCCACAGGCACAGGCACAGATCACAAGACCCCCACAAACCCCAGGCCCCATGATCATAGTATAGCGCAGCGGGTTGCAAATGGCCACATAGCGGTCATAGCCCATGGCTGCCAGCAGGAACGAGTGCGAGCAGCCGAGGAAGAGGAAGGCGAACATCTGGATAGCACAGCCCAGGAAGGAGATGGTCTTCTTCTGGGCCAGCAGGTCTACCAGCATCTTGGGCACGATAACAAAAGTGTAGCATGTCTCAGAGCAGGAGAGAGCGGCAAGGAAGAAGTACATGGGAGTGTGGAGGGCTCTGTCCAGCACGATGGTGGATATGATGATGGCATTGGTGCTCAGTGTGAGCAGATAGAGGAGCAGGAAGACCAAGAAGAGCAGGTGCTGCAGCCCAGCCAGCGAGGAGAAGCCGAGGAAAACAAACTCTGTCACTGAGGTGTTGTTGATTTGGCCCATGAGAGGTGCATCACCTGTAGGACCTAAGAGAGCAAAATCTGAAATCACAAAATTGTAGGAAATCCATCATGCTAGAGGCAGCAGTTTGGATTTTGAGCCTACACTCATTATTCCACTCTGAGACAGGAAGTCATATAAAACCAGGCAAGGTTTGCCTCCAACTTTGAGACTCAGCTTTGAACATTAGTAATTCTGATGCTTAAGGGAAAGTATTCTTGACTTTTCTCTGGTTCAACTATTGTCTCTACTTCCCAGATAAGACTGTTTTCAAACCTCAGTCTCTGGCTCTCAGTTATTCTTTGGCCCTTTGAACACCCCGTCATCACATTCTTTCACAGCTGCAGTTACAAAGTCAACCATGTAGCTGACTACATGGTTGACCGCTGTCAACGGAGTGGACGTCGGTCAACCATGACCACTCCGTTGACGTACGGTCTCACCCATGACTCTACATACATGCTTCCATGGCTTCTAGTCAACCACACCTAGACCAACATTCTCTCTGTTTGCTAGATACCTGCATAGACCCTCTCTTCACTACTCCACACTGACTCTTGCTTCTGAGTCCAAATCCTGGGACCAGATCTGCAAGAAGTTCTCTAGGATAGACCACACTGTTAATCCTCTAGCACTTTATTCAGAGACTTTCCTCCAGCAGAGGATGTTTTTTCCTAAGACCCCTGTCTACTTTATCCCTCCTCCATTCCTGCTAAGATCACATGCGGCCCCATCACCTCTCAGGCCTCCCTGGCCCACTAAATCTACACCCACCTTTGGAAATGGCAATTAAGTCAGCATGTCCTTCCTCCAATAAACACATTAGGTGCTGGTCAACCGGTCAGACTCTTCATAGCTTTCAGGTCTATCCGGGCCAAAGCTATTCTCTGCCCACGTGAGCCCTCACAGGTATATCAATCTGTACAAATATGTTGGCAGCATCCTTGCCTCCATTTCTTGCTTAATTAGTAACCATTTAAAAATATTTCTCAAATAGTTTACCATTATTCATAAGCCTTAAATAAAGCTACATTTGGGGAACCCTCTTTTGTTTCTTTCTAATAATTTGCATCAGGTATTGATTGCCAATGTGATGAATATTTACCTTATTTTGAAAATTCCATAGAGAGCATGGAAATCCTGCTATTTTACTTATAGGACCAGTGTTTATTACCAATTGCCTGAATTTCTGCAGATCTCAGAAACAAATATCACAACACAACCAAGTGCTTATCGCCCTTAAAATACTTTAATAACTCAAAATTATTACCTTAATTCATATTATTAACAATTAATGGAAATTACCTTATTGCAGACTGACCGAATCAAGAATATCAGGTGCTTTGCAGAGTGGTCTGGGAGCCAGGCACTGGGCTGTGTGTTAGGGGCACATATGCAGATGGGATTCCGTCAATGGCTCTAAGCTGCTCAGAGCTCAAAACTCAAGTGTTTCCTGATGAAAATATTATTGTTTAATTGTATAGCAATTGGGATGAAAGAAATATAGATACAACTCTGAGAGCACTCAGGAGATAAATCTTCTGTAGATATTCGAATGTGTGTGTAACATTTCTAAAACAATGTAAAGAAATCCAGAAAAATCTATATATGCATTTCTTACTGGGTTTCTTTACGTTGTTCTAGAAAAGTTGCACTAAAGCATTCTGGGAAGACATCCTGAGAGTGAACAGAGTTAGTCTCCCCTGTGTTAGTCCTGGTGGAGCAACAGCTCAGCGAACTGATGCTTCTACCAGGGTTCAGAGGAGCTCTGTGAAGTTTGTGTATGACTCTATCCTATAGGAAGGGCACGCTGAGGCCCCACTCTGGCTACAAAAGGGAATGCTCGTGATCACCCCCATCTTACTGCCTCATCTTTTTCTTCAATATCTATCAGGAGTTTCACTGCATGGAAGCTAGTCTTTACTAATTCTGCTGTGACTGACATTGTTTTTTTCTTAACCCCAGGACCTAAATCCTCAGAAATACCTATAGACATATCTATGTGTTGCAGTGTACTGCTGCCCAAGTCTAGCATCTTGCCTGGAGTTGCCGCCCTGCAGGCCACTTTGTATATATAGGGTGGAAAATAGTTCAGATCTGTGACTCTTCAAGGCAGTTTATCTTACCATGTATTCTATGTGAGCTGGCATAAATATTTTCTCTCATGCTACCACAGACATCGTGGGACTAGATAGATCTTATCAGTATATTTACCTGGCCATGTTGGATCTCTAAGTAATTAGACCAGAGAGAAATGCTGTTTGCCTCCAAGCAAGCAAGCGCAGCTCTCTAATAAGTGTAAAGGCTAATATCTGAAACAACTGGAGAAATATCTACCTATCTGTAGAATATCCATTGGTACAGATGCATGCCTTTGTATTTCTGAGATACAGTTCATCTCAGAGGCCCTTCCCCCATCTACCAAGGCTCTGCAACCTTGCTGGGGCGATATTAACATTTCAGTGGGACTAGGTGAGGTCCTGACTGAAGCATACCTGAGGGGGTTGACCCTAACTGCTTTCCGTTGATGTGGACCGGTCAGGGCTGAAAAGATATAAAGCCTGTTCTCTTCTGTACCTTTTCTCCTCTTCTTCCTCTTTTTCCTCTGCCTCTGCTCTTCTCCTTTCCATTTTCTTCCCTGCTGGGCCTTTGCATGTGGTAGTGGCCGTCTTGGCCTAGGATTCTAAACCTACACGTGGTTGAGGCCCAGCTAGGAACCTAAAGTCTGGGATTCTCCTATTGTTGAATTGTATACCAGAGCAAGTGTGAGGTAAAGTCTTTTGAAACTTTGCTGGATTCTAGTGTCTTTCTCTATCCACTGGCCGCCAATCCCTGGGGCAGAAGGGGACCCCCTGACCCTGCTCCGGATTTTGTCAGAAAACCCAGCGTTCTCCGACATCTATGTATAATCTCTAACTACCTTTACAAGCATTTCACGTGTAAGTTGAAAAATACAAATAAAGTGATTTTGAACTTAGATATTTTATGTTCTAAATCTAACATTCTAGAAGTGTGATCATGAAACCTCTTAAATCCATTTTCTCATTTGTGTGGCGAGAAAAGTCAGAGTGAGCATTCATTGAGATTACATAAATAAAGAGAAGAGTGTGGTAAATTGTACATAAATGAAGAGAAGAGTGTGATAAATCATAAATGTTCAAGTCTCTACTGTCAAGTGCTTCGGGTCAGAATTGTATGTGGAAGTTAGCTACAGAGGGCAAGAAGCAAAAGGGGTTCCTGAATTTTCTATTTTAGGGAAAGGATCTAGTTGCTCTTCGTCGTTTGCAAAAATGAATATTCGAAGTTTCTCACCACGCAAGCTTAATAATTATCAACGAAGCATAATTTATGCAATGTGTTAACTACAAAACTATCTGTAGTGCATAAGTACTAACTATATGTACTAGCATTTATGATATTTTTTAACACAAAAGACTGTAATAGACCGTCTCAATTATCTGATTTTTCACTGTTTCTTGATTTCTGTTCTGTCCCAAACACTGTGGCCTAAACAGAATGATGACCTATTCCTTCCTCAGAGAAAAGGACTCAGGTAGACATTAAGCACCTTGACTGCAGGAAGTAGAGGTTCACGTCTCAGGTCTAAGGAGGGCACCTTCGCCCGTCTCTCTTAACTGGAGCTTCCCAAATGCTAGAACCTAGGAGGTTGTGGTGGTCAGACATTTTACAGACCAGACACTCTAGTTCTCTGGGATCTTATAGACCCACCTGGCTTCTCTTAGATAGATGGAGACTTTGAGTTTCAGAGAGTTCAGAATCCTGGCTGATGCGTGAGCAACAAAGGTCCTTGCCTTTTGGATGGCTGTGACGGCTTTGTGCTGTGTGACTCCTGGACCCTATTCTGCAGAGTCACTTCCTCTTCATGGCAGAGGTCCCTCAGACTCTTTTCCTGAGTGGCCTGCTCTATAAGTTTGCCTCTGGCCCTGCTTCCAGAGGGCAGAGTGCTGTTGTCTCATCTCTTACTGATGCAACCCTTCCAGGTGACTATGATGCAGAATGCTACTCAGCCGGAAAGAGGGAAAATCTGCCAAGTGCAGTGACACGGTTGAGCAGGAGGGTTTCACACTGACACCAGGCATCCACCTAAGAGAGGCACCAAAATGGGCAAACTTTGAGGAGCAGAGAGCAAAGGAGGCTGAGGGAGGGGTTTCAGTGCAGCCAGTTTTTGTTTATGGTGCTGGAGGGCTCCAGAGCCCTACTGTTCAGCTAGCCATCTCTCCTGAAGACTTAAGCTTTAATTAGGAGGGTAGAGCTCATGGGGTGTGTTCTCAGAACAGACACAAAGTTTGTGTGGTTAAAAAGTTATTGAGTGTCCTACTGAGATGAGCCAGCTCTAGAAAGATGTCTATGTAAATCAGAGAGAGCAGCAAGTCACTAAGGATACGTATGAAATGCATGTAAAAAGTCTTACAGAGACTCACTGCTTAGAGACCACTATGACAGTGAATATACTTTACTACCATGAAGTACACTCGTGTGCTTACCTGGGGTGCACCTGCCCTTTCTGCCACTTCCCAGCACCAGTCTCTGTCCTTCTCACCAGGTCCCTTATGAGAAGAGTCTCTCCCTCGCTGGCTGCACCATCCTGTACCCCAGCATCGGCTGTACTGATGAGATGGAGGTCCGCTCTTCGCATGCGCACCCTCACTTCCTCAATCCTTTGGGACAGGACCTGGAAGGGAAGTTGTCAGAGTCTAGGCTGAATTGAAGAGGGGACGTGGAAGAGGGCCAATGTTCAGGCCCCACTCAGAGCTGAGGCACTGGGCAGCTTGGGCACTTAGACCTGACCAGAGATTTCTCCTCTCTCACTACTACTTTATGCCCACTGCCCAAACAACAGATCACAGCTCCTAGGGACCACAGAACCACTGGAACTTTCTGTGCTTATGGATGGTGGATGGCTCCTCTGTGTCTCCTGTGCCGATCATTGCCATGGAGACATCACCTTGGGCTTAATTAACAGTGACTTGGTTGTGGGAAATAGAGGCAAGTCACTAAATGCCAAATTACTCCAAATTAGGCCAGACATTAGGACTTGGGGAGCAGAAGGTACTAAGTCACTCTCAGATGCTGCAATGTTAGAAAACTTGGCTACAATGTGTAAGAAAATGGAGAGAGAGAGACAGAGAGAGATAAAGAGAGAGAGAGAGGCAAAGTGCCTGCCATAAAGGCAGGCTGGGGAGGGGGCAGGGAATCAGGGGACATTGGTGGTAGAAAATGGGCACTGGTGGAGGAGGGATGGGTGCTGGAACACTGTATGGCCAAAACCCAATCATGAACAGTTTTGTAATGGTCTATCTCAAGATGGTATAATAAAAAATTTTTAAATAGAAAACTTGGATAATTTTGAGTCAGTCTCAGTTTCACATGCTACCACAGAAACAAATGGGAACTATACATAGAAAATTCATGATGATATATTACAAAAAGTCTCCATTTAACAAGTTTCGTCCTAATAATTGGGGAGAAAGTTTCCTATTCTAGAAGAAAGACTACAATGTTACCAGGTGAAGGAAGACTTGGTCAGGAGTGGACGGAGACTTTCCTTGACACTGAGTCCTTTTCTCTTCCCATCACCCAAAGACCAGAATTGTTTATTCCTGTGTTAGAGACTTCTCACAGATCTGCACGGTACATCTGTGCCAGGCACAGCACTGTCCTAATGAGACTCATGATCGCTCAGCTTAAGCAAAGTACTAGCATCTGCTTTCTAGTTTCCAAAACCTGTTTCTACCTGCCCTGAAGCTGAGCTAGGAATAAAGGCAATTTCAGCATCACTTTCTGACCCCATGATTTGATATCTGAAAAGTCAGAATATTGAGTCAAAAGCTGAGTTTTGTCTCTTGAGACAAAAGTAAAACAAAATGCACTGCCCATGAAGAAAAAGGAATGGGGTTTAAAATTAATATATTTGAATAATGAGCATTATTTTTGTTATTTGTATTAAGTTCTATCAATATTTTAGTGGGGACACGCGTGGAAGCACAACTCATGCCTCTCAGGGGCTACTTCTGGTTCGGTGCCTAGTGGACCACATGGTGCCAGAACCAAGATCCTGCCCATGAAACAGGAGTGCCAGTCAGTTGAATGCTTTCTCCAAGCAATACCTACCATGAAAGTCCTTTGTCAGTAAGTTCTGATTGACATTTTAAAATTTAGACATATTTTGTGCCTACAAATTGATGAGTTTGGAGATAACTCTCATCTGTTGATATGAAAAGCACATTTATCACCTCCAGAGTCTTCAGTTTCCACCTATCATGACTTCTGCTCCCATCCTTGCACTATGTGGTCAGAACAGGGGCTGGAGCAATAGCACAGCGGATAGGGTGTTTGCCTTGCACGCAGTCAACCCAGGTTCGATCCCAGGCATCCCATATGGTCCCCTGAGCACCGTCCAGAGTGATTCCTGAATTCAGAGCCAGGAGTAAGTTTATTTTTCTTATTTACTGAGCATCGCTGGGTGCAACCCAGAAAGCAAAATATATATAGACTGTAACATTGATCTCCTCACACACTTACAGAATATGGCAATGCAGCACCATGTTAGAGTTATAGATACAGTACTAGGTGTGCAGGTCTAGAACTTACCTGTAAAGCTAAAACTTTCTGTTTCTTGATCCATATCTCTATAGCCCCACTTCCCCCAGCCCTTCAAGTCACCACTTTTCTTGATGAGTTTTTGAGTCTGATTATTTCATATTCCACACCTGAGAGGAACCTTACAGCACGTGCCTGATGAGTCTGACTGACTTCCCCTACGCAGTGCATTCCAGGCCACCCATGAGGTTACAAAATAGAGTTTTCCCTCCCTCTTCGAAGCTGCACATTTTTCTATTATATGTGCATACCACTTTTCTTCCTCAGTCACCTGTTGATATTAACCTTTAAGGTAGTTTCTTTTCTTATTTACTGGAGCATGCCATGTGAACGTGAAAGTATAGTATCTCTTGGAGAGCTGCTTGGTTCCCTGGGAAAGTAGCCTGCTGTGGTATTTCTGAGTCAGATGGAGTTCTACCTTAGTGTTCGGATAAGCTCCAGCTTTTTCTTCATCAAAATGGTGGCACCAATTTACCTTCCCACCACCAGAACTCTTTTCTCTCCATGCCTTCACCCGTGCTTGATGTCATTTGCCTTTTTATTATTATTAAGAATTCTTGCTTCTCTTTGATCATTCACTGTCTGTCTCCCGCTTCGTTTGCCGAGCGGGCCCCAGTAACATCTCCATATGTCCTGTCTCATGCTAGTAGAGCCCAAGGCATCTGCTTGCTCCAGGAACATAAAGAGCCTCAATCCATTCCGGAAGAGGTCTATAATGTTACGTTTTGGCTATATATCAAATACAACACGGGTAGCTTGCCAGGCTCTGTCTTTGATCATTACATTTCATAATCTTTTTTATTATGGTTTTAATTTGAATTTCCCTGGTAATGTTAAACAGTTTCTCAGATCTCTTTTGCTCACTTGTCAATCTTCAAAATAGGGGTGGAATAGTCTCATAAATAAGGCACAGAAAGCTACATGTTCACATCCAAAGTCATAAAATTGAACCCTTGTTTCAAGATTAATTAAAATAGAATAAATACGTATAACATCTAAAACCAGTTGATTCTTAGAAGAAAACAGGGTCGAGCCCTTCGATGCAGGTATTGGCCAGGGCTTTTCAAATAGGACACCAAAACACAAGCAATGAAAGTAAAACTAAGCAAGTGACATCAACCAAAGAGCAAGCAGTGCACTGCACAGAAATAAGCAACAATTAAAACGTAGCCTAGAGAATAATGAGAAACTTTTGCAAAATATGTATCAGGTAAGAAGTTTATTAAAAGTATATCAGACATGAATAAACTCAACTGCAAAAAGAACAAAAAAATCAAACAAAATGTCTCATTCTTAAAATAAGTTAAAGGAGCTGAAGAGACAGCTCAGGGTTTAGGCACTTGCTTTACATAGAGTCAACCTCTATTCAAATTCCAGCACCCATATAGTCTCTGAGCACTGCCACTGGTGATCTCTGAGCACACTGGGTGTGGTCCCCAAACAAAAAAAATATTTTAATGGGTAAAAGGAATCATGGAAACTCTGGCATGTTCTTTGCATATGCCAAAACCTGGGTTTTATCCCGGTGCAACAATAAACATACAAATAAATAAAAAGAGAAATTAAAATTGATAAAGGTCTCAACTTAACATTTCTTCAAGGACTTCATACCTTATTCCCACTACTACTGTAATAGTAGTCTGATTTATTTACTGACCCTTATTTACCCAGTGGATCCGTGAAGGCAGATGCTGGTCCTCTCAGGACCTTTGCTCTCTTCTCCCTGAGGTGATTTGTTCAGAATCATGGGGTCTGCAGTGGTTTCACTCTATGCTGTGTGTGAGGCTGCCTTGACATTGTGTGCTAGTGACCAAGAGACGACAAAGTCAACTGACCTCAATCCAGGACCCTCACTGGACACCACTGGGTAGAGCATGAACAAAGGAAACTCTAGAGAAGATTATAATCATGGAAGAGACTAGAACCCATTAAACTGCTCTCAGTGATCAAGTCCCAGAGAAGATATCCCACTCAACCCAGAAAACAGGATCCCACTCAAGTCAGGGAACAGGATCCCACTCAGCTCAGGGAACAGGATCCCACTCAGTTCAGGGAACAGGATCCCACTCAGTTCAGGGAACAGGATCCCGCTCAGCTCAGGATCCCACTTAATTCAGGGAACAGGATCGGATCCTGCTGGGTTCTGGGAATAGGATCCCGCTCAGCATGCCGTCATTCTTCTAGATGTATCTATATTGCTTTGTATTTTGCTTTCTGTTCTTGGGTCCTAGTTTCTCTCTCTCTCTCTCTCTCTCTCTCTCTCTCTCTCTCTCTCTCTCTCTCTCTCTCTCTCTCTCCCCCCCTCTGTCTCTCTCTCCTTTTTTTGTACTACATTCTCATTTTCTCTTGTATCCCTTAAAAGTACATATGATGACAAAAATACTGACTTCAAATACATCAAAAATATTTTATGTTTTGAATCAATGTCCTTGAAAAACTGTAAGTCCTTTCCTTATTTGATCCTTATATCAAACTTATTTTAATAATTCTCAGTTCAAGTAATTGGTGCCTGCTCATAAACAAGCAGGTGGGGAATCTTACTTTTAAATCCAAGTTCCTCATTTTAAACTGCATTTTTTCAAATGAAACACTGAGAAATAAAAATATTCATGAAAATTATTATTATATAAAATTCATTTTTGTTAAAGCACACATTTTCACAAATGGTACCTCATCCAAATACACTCAATGCACCTAGAGTGGTGACCTAAGTGAGGTCCTTTTATGTGAGTTATAAGAAAGGGGGCTTTCCTGCCAGAACATGCTTCACGTTGGTGTCAGCCGCATGCCATAGCTCTCCAGTGGACACCCCTTCCCCCTGCTCCAATAGTCAGCAGATCCCCCATGAGTGAAATGGAAGGAAACAGGGGAGAGAGAGAGTTGCCATTCTCCATGTTGCTATCGTATGGCAGGTGCCTACTTCTGTCAACTCATTCACTGAGATCTCATAGTGAAGGGACAAGGGGCTCGGATTCAAAGTAATAATGACTATGACACAAGCCAAGCTTGGACCAAAGCATTCAGCTAAAAAGAATTCAAATCAAATTTAAACCTCAATTTTGTGATTCCAAAGAGTTTGTTCTTTAATTTTTAATCAGCCTATTAGACCTTAAGTTTCAGCTCATCTATTTATAAGTAAATTCATTTTGGGGTATGTGTGGGGGAGAAGTCAGGGCGTGATCTCCCAAACAGTGCTCAAAGCACTCAGGGTCCACTCAAGAAGATATTGTATTGTCCAGACTGGATGCTTCAATGCTCAAGAGTTTCAGTTCTTGGGACTACCAGGCCTAAACAGGGTATGCTTGGGGTCACCGAGAACATTCCTGGTGGTGGTGCTCAAGGTTTTCAGGGCTATGCCTGTCAATGTTCATGGGCCATGTGGTGCTGGGGATCAAACATAAGTCCCAGTGCCTCTGACTATTGAACTATCTCCCCAGTCATCATAAGAAAACTCTTGTCTTTTTCTATAAATCAATGACTTTATTATAAATATTTCTTCAGAAGTCTCAGAAATATAAAGGCGCATTTAGATAATGTCATGTGAAAAGAATATCACAATGACATTTGTAGATACGAGGAAAACTGAATTTCCATGAACAAATTACATGGTTTTAGTCCCTGAAAATCTCTACATTCATAGAAAATTCTGGAAGCCAAACAATAGAAAGAGTATAGAATGGTTATTGACTGAACTCTAAGTAACTTTCACATAAAAGAATGACAGTTACTTGAAGTCATGATGTCTGCATTTGGCAAGGAGAACAGGAAACAGGGGCAGGTGTGGTCATTGACTCGAAATTTTATCCAGGATTTGTCCTTTAGAAAGAAAACTTTCCACAGGGCATCACACAGGCTTGGGAAGTGAGTACCTGCTGAGCACCTTCTTCAGTGCCATCTTCACCTCCTTGTTTCTCAGGGTGTAGACCAGGGGTTGAGGAGGGGGTAATGACCGTATAGGTCACTGCCACCAGCAGGTCCTTGTCTGAGGAGTACAGGGATGTGGGCCGCAGATAGATGGATGAGGCGCAGCCATAGTGGACGATGACCACAGTGAGGTGGGAGGCACACGTGGCAAAGGCCTTTCGCTGTCCCTCTGCAGAGGAGATCTTGAGGATGGTGGACACGATGAAGACATAGGAGATGAAGATCAGCACAAAGGGGACCAGCAGAACCAGAATGCTGAGGAAGAAAATGACCATCGCCTTGAGGTGTGTGTCTGTGCAGCCCAGCTTGAGGACCGGCGAGATGTCACAGAAGAAGTGGCTGATGCGATTGGAGGAACAGAAGGGGACGCTGAACACCAGCACGTTGACGACCACAGAGATCAAGAAGCCACAAAAGCTGGAGGCCAGGACCAAGAGGGTACAGGTGGCCCTGCTGACAATGAGTGTGTAGTTGAGAGGATGGCAGATGGCGGCGTAGCGGTCATAGCCCATCACAGCGATGAGAAAGCAGTTGGTACAGGCCAGACCCACAAAGAAATAGAGCTGGGCAGCACAACCAGCGAAAGAAATAGTTGGACTTGCAGAAAGCAGGTTAGCCAGCATTTTTGGTATGATGACTAGGGTGTAGCATGTCTCTGAGCAGGAGAGCACAAAGAGGAAGAAGTACATGGGAGTGTGCAACGCCCGGTCCAGGCGGATGACAGTCATGATTGTGGCATTGGCGGTCAGTGTGGTCAAGTACACCAGAAGGAAGATGAAGAAGAGAAGGATCTGTAGCTCACCCAGGTTGGAGAAGCCGACGAGGATGAACTCGGTGATCGTGCTCTGGTTCTGCTTCTTCATCGGTGAGAGGGAGTCAGAGCTAGACTTTCTGGAAATAAAGAACAAAGAATTTGATGACACTGCGATGTGTTTCTGCTCAAGTGGTATGAGAAAACGGGTAGCAATGAAAGGCACCGGTCGATGAATGAGCGGGCAGGTAACTGGGGAGCAGCTACAGACGGAATTTCCCCATCCTAAGAGATGAGAAATTTTTATTTGTGTAAGTTGCTTCTATCCTTTGTATTCTTAAATACTTAGGAGATTCATACATCAGGTGCTAAGACAAGACTGGACTTACAGCCCTTCTCATGGAACCCTCTCACTCAGTCTCCATCCTCAGAAATAACTTATCTTCAAAGTCATCTTGTGACAATCTACTATAGAAAAGTAATAATGAGACATGGTGTGCTCAGAACTGTGTTATTTTACTCAAATGGGGCATATCTTGACTACCATTGTGTTCTTGCTTATTTGAAAGTCATGAATATGGTTAATCCAACATGAGCTATAGTTAAGAGGGTTTGATGGACTCTACATTTAGTTTCCCTTGTCTTGGGTGCATGAAATTTGGGGCTAATATCTAGTGGAAGCAGGTTGTCCTTCAACCACTATAAAGTATGGGCTCAGGAATCTAAAGATTGGGGCCAGGGTGATAGCACAGCAGGCAGAGCATTTGCCTTGCATGTGGTCGACCGGGTTCAATCCCCGGCATCCCATATCCCATATGGTCCCCAAGCACTGCCAGGAGTAATTCCTGAGTGCAGAGCTAGGAGTAACCCCTGAGCAATGCCAGGTGTGACCCAAAAGGCAAAAAAAAAAAAATCCCAGACTGCTTCCATAATATCGTCACAACTGGACTATTGTCACTGGGGAAACGGAGGGATTTTCAGAAATCACAAGACTCTGGAACATTTATCAAGACTTGGGCTGCCTTTACATTAGAGAAAAGCTTAGGAACGTCCCTACCCCACTGGTGCCAACACTCCACATAAATCTGGTCACTCTTGTTTAACCCTGTTTGGTTTTTCGTTTGTGTGATTGTTTGTGTTCCTTTGATTTTTTTATTGAGTCACCATGCCATAGAGTTAGAAGGCTGCTCATGTTTGGGTTTCAGTCACACATGTTCCAACATTCATCTGTCCATCAGTACACATTTTCCACCACGAATGTGCCCCTTTACCCTACTGCAAACCCCCTAACCCCTTATGACACAGCCTGTTTCTATAGCAGGCATTTTCCTTCTCTCTCTCTCTCTCTCTCTCTCTGTTTCTCTCTCTCTCCTATTGGGCATTATGTTGCTTAACCATGTTTAATAGATGACTCAGTGCAAGCTGTTCTCTTGCTAGATATTAGTAGTTAGAACATACTTGTTCTGACATGAACTCTGTTCCCTGTAAATTCACCTCTTTCTGATTTATCCTCTGCAACTGCTCACAAAGAATTTCATTCTTATGAAATAAGTAAGCCCTCTATCAACTGGAATAAAACCGTCATCGTTTGGGTGGGAGTTGTTGGTTTCCTCTGAAGTTCTTTGTTCTCTCTGGTGTTCTCATAGCATGGCTGTGGAATTCTCTGTCCTAATCAGCAACTTGCTATTTCAGGTCTCAGCATGAAGTTAAATTTCCTCTCTTGAGGTTGTCTTTCTGTTCTTATGCCTTAGATTTTATTTCTCCTTTTTTATCTCTCAGAAATAGTCACTTTCTGGAAGGCGTCGCTTGGTAATTCTGAGACTAAGGTTACTGAGGGCTGCCAGTATTTCTGCGGCCATTTCTTGGACTGGACACACATGAGTGTAGGGCAGGTGGCAGCAGGTCTCAAGCTAGCTGGACAGTTTAGGGCTGAGGGAATCACAGAAATTACTTCTTCGTGCCTTGGATTTGCTTATGCCACAGCAATGAGATTAGCAGAATTTTCCTAAGTCACAGTAAGTAGTCTGGAAGTATGAGACCCGTAGCCAGTCTAGCTCCTAATGTTACAAATGAGTTGCAGAACCAGAGAACTGAAATCGGGGGTCCTGAGCTGCTTGCTATTTTATAGCAGAGGGTGGTTCGGTCACCCAGTACCCTCAATCACATCCAAGGTTGTTGATTTTTTTAGTGACTGGACTTTTTTCATTTTCCTTTTACTGTTTCCCTTCACACTGTGGCCTCCCATAGACTCATGGCTGGACTGTCTAGTCCTGGCTCCCACTCCTGCCCTTTATCCACGATAGACGGTCTCCACATGCAAGAGAGGTGGGAGATGTTTAGCCACTGGTATTCAGTGCTTTCCTTCTCATTTCTACATTGCCCACTTAGGAGTGTTTTCTATGCTTTTATCTCTCCAACTCTGCTCTGACTGGACTCTGCCCTTCTTTATGGCAGGACTTGACAGGTTAATGCCAGCCCCGGGAGGGTCTCCTTCCCTCTGTTTCTCTTTCCAGTGTCTCCTTCCCTCTGTTTCTGTTTCCAGGGTCTCCTTCCCTCTGTTTCTGTTTCCAGGACGCACTTCACTCTGCGCTGTGGCCCTTCTGAAACTCTTCTTGGTGCCCGGAGCATTGGCTGAGTGAATGATCAATGGCACTGCTAATAGATCAGATTGATCCTACAACTGTAGTCTGAAGAAAACACTCACCTTAAACGCAGACTCCCAACTCAAGTACAGCTTTCTTTTTCTTATATCCCATCAAAGCATAAAAGGACAGAGAAATGAGGAAACTTTTGGGAGAACATCAGATAGGACTGTTTACCAGACCTATCTAGGACAAGTTGAGCACACAAGCCTTTAGAGATGAGAGAAAGCTGTGTTCTATCAGCCTAACTGCAGGCCACGGAGGTGTCTCATCTGTCTCTCTCTGGGCAGAGGCCCCAGTCGGTCCTCGGCCTTATAGAGCTGCAGTTGCTCCTGGGGATTGAAACCTTGTGGGAGGCCCTTCTTTGGACTCCAATGTTTAAAGTACATTAATAAAAATAAATCTAATAAATTACCTCTTCGACTTTAGATATGTGGGAGATAAATAGATGTGAATACTATGGTTTTCCCCCGTGGGTCATTGATCTGTTTTGATTGTATTTTCGTTTGCTGAAATTTTATAAATGAGGTAATGAAACATCTGGACTCCACAGCTCATCAGAGCTCCACCTAAGAGAAAAGCTGATCTCTCCCTGTTCATCAGTAAGTGCTCAAGATGAGAGCCTAATACCCAGAGTGTCCACTGCACGGCAGAGCCTGGCAAGCTACCCGTGTGGTATTTGATATGCCAAAAAGTAACAATTATAGACCTCATTCCCATGACCTGAACGAATGGTTTTGAGGCTCTTAAAGTTCCTGGAACAAGCAGATTTCCATGGGTTACACTAGCACAGGACAGGGCATATGGAGATGTTACTGGTGCCCGCTCGAGCAAATCGATGAACAATGGGTAGACAAGTGATACAAGTGAGGTAATGAAATATGACTTCATTAATTATTAGCCAGTGGATTCTGGATATGGTTGAACTGCTCTGAGAAATAAGCACCATACTTAGCAAACTTTATTTTTTAATATATTTTATTATACTACCGTGAGATATACAATTACAAAGAAGTTCATGTTTAGGTTTCGATCTTACAGTGTCCCAGCACCCATCCCTCCACCAGTACCCATTTCCCACCACTAATGTTCCAATTCCCTCCCCCTCCCCTGGCCTGCCTCAATGGCAGGTTCTTTATTTTCTCTCTTCCTTTTCTTACTCACTGTGGATTACAATACATACAGTTAGAGGTTATGATGTGTATCTTTTTGCCTGTGTTCAATGCTCAGTTCTAGGCTGGTATTATCACTTTTGACAATTATTAGCATGCTGTTCAATTCTCCTTCTTACCTAACTAGTGGTAGATTCCACCTTTGACAAGACCTCCTGATCCATGTTTTGCCTCACCTTGGATTTGGTTTCATTTTATATATATATATAATGAAATGTCACAACAAAACTGTGTCACAACAAAACCGGTGGCATTAAGACCTAGCTCTGGGCTCCAGCTACAAGGCAGGCTCTTGGGGGCACTGAGCTATCTCTGGGCTCCTTTAGAAATGTTATTATTTTTTTTTTTTTGCTTTTTTTGGGGGTCACACCTGGAAATGCTCAGGGATTACTCCTGGCTCTTCATTCAGGAATTACTCCTGGCGGTGCCTGGGGGACCATATGGGATGCTGGAGATCGAACCCAGGTCGGCCGCATGCAAGGCAAACACCCTACCCGCTGGACTATCGCTCAGGCCCCTAGAAATGTTTTTTTGTTCCTTTTTGGGTCACACCTGGCAACGCTCAGGGGTTGCTCCTGGCTCTGCACTCAGGAATTACTCCTGGCGGTGCTCAGGGGACCATATGGGATGCTGGGGATCGAACCCGCATGCAAGGCAAACGCGCTACCCACTAGGCTATCGCTCCGGCCCCTAGAAATGTTTTAAATAGACATACTTCCAGTTGATTTGCCTATCATCTATAAAACAGGAGGTCAATTTCTTTTTTTAAATACTAATTTTTTATTTAAGCACTGTGGTTTACAAAGTTGTTCACAGTATAGTTGGTTCAGTCATTTGATATTCCAACACCAGTCCCACCACCGATATGCCCTTACCACCACCCAAACCTTTGTTGCCCACCCCCCATCCCCATGCCTGCTCTTTAGCAAAGATGTTCATATTAATCTCTTACAAATGTCCAATAATCAATCCAAAACCCACCACAATTGCAACTATGGACAACAATTATTTCAATTTTTCTCTACCTCTGCTTGAGCCTATCCTAAGCAGATACTCAGTAATTAATTTTATATTGTTTGTTATACGTAGTCTGCGGATATATGGTAGAGAAATATTTTCTTAGAAAAAAGGTTACTGAGGATTGTTGAATCCTCATAGGATTGAATCCTCTAGGGAGGTCAATTTCTTTCATATGGGCTCTTTGGCTTTGCAAAGAGGGACTTAGGAATGTACAAGAAGGAAATTGTAACCATGTTCAGAGTTTTAACTTTAAAAGAAACCTAACTTTTAAAAAAGTTATATTTTTGGCCAGCCGCTCACGAGGCACCTGGGAGGGATGGCGGGTTCTAGCCCTGGCCTCCCATCCCAGCAGAGCCTCGCAACAAGCCAGATGACCCCCCCACTCCATGAGGGCCGCCATTTTCCACATCAGAACTTCCCTCTCATCAGAACTCCACACAGCAGAAGAGCCTATTACAGCCTGGCTCGTGCGGCCGCTTGCGGCCTCGTGGTTCATCAATAAATGCTGGATTTAGAGGTGACTACAAGAGTATGCCACCCCCACGGCAGAGCCTGGCAAGTCTCCCATGTCGTATTTGATATGCCAAGTACCAGTAACAATTGTAGACTTCATTCCCATGACCTGATGGAATGGTTTGAGGCTCTTTATGTTCCTGGAGCAATCAGATGCCCTTGCTCTCTACTAGCATGAGACAGGACATATGGAGATGTTACTGGTGCCCGCTCAAGCAAATCGATGATGAACGGGAAGACAGTGATATATATATAATATATATATATATATATATATATATATATATATATATGTATGTGTGTGTGTGTGTGTGTGTATATATATGTATACATATATATAATGCAAATAAATGCAGTCATTCTATATCTGTCTTTTTCATTCTGGCTGATTTCACTCAACATGATCCTCTCCATGTCCATCCACTTATAGGCAAATTTCATAACTTCATTTTTCCTAACAGCTGCATAGTATTCCATTGTGTAGATGTACCAAAGTTACTTTATCCAGTCATCAGTTCTCATGCATTCTGTTTATTTCCATATTCTGGCTATTGTGAATAGCTTAGCAAACTTTATAAATGACTACATTCTCCTTTCATCTAGCTAGAATCCAATTCTAGTCATGAATTGGATCTTATTGAATCAACTTTGTAAATATTATTATACTCTAATTTATACACCATAGATTTGCATTCTAAGGGGAATGCATCTAAACTTTTCATATCTTTTTCATTTAAAGCTCCATGAAGTTAATCTTAAAAATAAAAATTTATTCTAATAAAAAAAAAAGATACAGAGGCTGGAGCAATAGTACCACAAATAGAGTGTTTGCCTTACATGCACTGACCCAGGTTTTATCCTTAGCATCCCATATGGTCTCCCAAGCACCACCAGGAGTAATTCCTGAGTGCAGAGTCAAGAGTATCCCCTGAGAATCACCAGGTGTAACCCAATAAGAAAACGAAATGAGAGCCAAAGCGATAGCCCAGCGGGTAGGGCGTTTGCCTTGTATGCGGCCTGCCTTTGCCAGCCTGGGTTCAATCTCCGGCATCCCATATGGTCCCCGAGCACCGCCAGGAGTAATTCCTGAGTGCAGAGCCAGGAGAAACCCCTGAACATTGCCAGGTGTGACGCAAAAAAAAAAAAAAAAAAAGAAAAGAAAACGAAATGAGATAGGACATATTATTTTATATTTAATGTCTAAACATAGTTAAGTAGTTTAACAAATCTACAATATAAAATTAAAGTAAGGGGCCTGAATGGTAGCACAGCAGGTGGAGCATTTTCCTTGCATGCGCCAGCCCAGGTTCGATCCCCAGCATCCCATATGGTCCCCTGAGCACTGCCAGGAATAACTCCTGACTGCAGAACCTGGGGAGTAACCCCTGAGCATTGCCGGGTGTGACCCAAAATGCCATTTTTTAAAAGTTTTTTTTAATTTTAAAAATAAAAAATAGGTAAAATACATAAGTATGATGAATATCTGTCAACTTTGATAAAATGTTTTGTTTCCATAATAAATGAATGCAATATAACATCTTTCATCTTGATGCAGTTAAAAATTAAAAACTGTAGGATGTCCTAAACAATTTAGTATAATTTCATAATTAGTAAAAGTATTCATTTATCTATTTGTGGTGCTATTTGCAAAAATAATGCATATTAAATTTGGGCCTCAAATATACAGCAGAAACATCCTCTGCACTTCTGTATTCATTGCAGCTCTACTCAAAATAGACAGAATCTGGAAACAACTCGAGTTCCTGAAAACATAAGACTGGGTAAAGAAACAATGGTACATCTACACAATGGAATACTATGAAGCTGTCAGGAAAGATGAAGTCATGAAATTTGCCTACAAATGGATGGACATGAAGATTATCATGATGAGTGAAATTAGTCAGAAGGACAAGGACAGACATAGAATGACTATTTCATTTGTGGTAGATAAAAAAATTTATGAGACTAATATCCAAGGCTAGTCAAAACAGGACCCAGGAGATTATGTAAATGGTTAAAATCTACCACAAATGTGTGTGGGCAGCTGTTAGGTAAGAGAGTGAAGGATCAGTCAACCGATAATAGTTGGATATGGTGATGCTAAACTAGAACTGAGTATTGAAAGTAGATAAAGGATATGCATGATAACCCCTCAATATATGTATCACTTGTATCACTTGTCTTCCCGTTCTTCATTGATTTGCTTGAGCAGGTACCAGTAACGTCTCCATACATCCTGTCACATACTAGTGTAGCTCTAGGGCATCTACTTACTCCAGGAACATGAAGAGCCTCAAACCATTCCTTCAGGTCATAGGAATGAGGTCTATAATTGATACTGGATTTTGGCATATCAAATATGACAAGGATAGCTTGCCAGGCTCTGCCGTGTGGGTGGGATACTAGTCGGCTCTCATCTCATGCATTTATTAATGAACTGTGAAGCCACAAAGTGGCCACGTAAGACAGGGAAAGATGGGCTTTTCTGCTGGGTGGAGCTCGGAAGAGCTGTGGAGTCCAGATGTTGAAAACGGTGGTCCTCATGGTGTGGGGGTTCCTCTGGCTTCTTGTGAGGGTCTGCTGGGATGGAGGGCCAAGGCTAGACCCACCTTCCCTCCTGGGTGCCTCATGGTCAGCTGCACACAGGGAGAGCTGGTAGCAGCTCTGCCCCGTGTATCTGAGTCTCTGGATCAGGCATACCTGGGCTTAAAATAGACCTTGCTGTAGGGTGGGACTCTGATGAGCCGGGCTGGTGATCCGAATTTCTGCTGGGTGGAGCTCTGACAAAAATAATAGTTGGAAATGGTAATGCTAAACTAGAACTGAGTATTGAAAGTAAATAAAGGGATCATGCATGATAATCCCTCAATACATGCATACAAACTGCAATGTGCAAAAGAAGAAAGAGAGAGAGAAAGAGAGAGAGAGAAAGAGAGAGAGAAAGAGAGAGAGAATAGTGCCTGCCATAGAAGCAGGCAGGGTGGGGCGAAGGAGGGAAACTGGTTGTTGGTGCAAGAAATGTGTACTGGAGGAGGGTTGGGTGCTGCAACACTGAATGACTGAAATGCAACTATAATGGTTTTGTAATTATCTAACCCACAGGACATAAATAAATAAATAAATAAATAGTTTTTAAAAAAAACTTTTTGAAAGCTGAATAGATTTTTTACTCACCATTTTGAGACATTTCATTCTGTGTATAATGGTAAGGAAGTGATTAATAAGCACTTTGAAATTTTTTTTTTTTTATTCGTAGATCCAAATTACTACTAACTATAATATGAAATAATATGGTATTTACAAAGCTATTGCATATATAGCAAACAGAAATTAAAACTCCTACTTAGTATTTAAAGTAATGAAAGTTTTCTTTTTTTTTTTTTGTTCTTTTAGTTTGAGGCTACGCCTGGTGCCTAGAAGTTACTTCTATCTGTGCTCAGAAGGTGCTGCTTCTGGCTCTAGGGGAATCATGTGATTCTGCCTTGACCAAACCAAGGCGCCCACAGGAAAAGCATGCACACAGTCCATTAAGCTTCCTCTCCAACACAATGGAAGCCTCGATCAAAGAATTAGATGCATGTATCAGTAGAAATCTATGGGGATGAGAGTCCAGAAAGTATTATTAACTTTCAGAACTCAAAGGATTGCAGGAAAATATACCAATTGTATTGGCTTTTTGAACAGTGATTAATGAATCCCAGAAAATCAAGTGTTAAGAGCAATAGTTCACAAGCACCGTCTAATGAGAGAAAGTGCTGAGGAACCAAGTGCATAGACCAGTGAAGCGTAAGACAACCCAGAAATAACCCTGGGTGTATGATCACAGTCTTTCCTTGCAGCAGTGGGCTCTTCCTAAGAGCATGAACCTTCCACAACTATCCCAAGGCTCACTCCCCAAAACTACTCTCAGACCACAGTTCTGTTGACCTTCTCAGGGCTATCTCCATTTGCAATTGTCTTGATCTTTTTCCAATTGGAATTTCTATAGACAAAACCATAGGAAGATGTTGTTTGTTTGTTTGTTTGTTTGTTTGTTTGTTTGTTTGTTTGTTTGTGGACCACACATTGTAGTGGTCAGGGCTTAAACCTGACTCTCTGTTGAAGGATCACATCTGAGTATATGTGGTGGCAATGATCAAACCTGAGTCAACTGCATGCTAGGCAAGCACTACCTGACGTCTATCTCTTCAGCCCCTAGGAAGTTAAATTTGTAATCAAACCTTCTTTGACTCAAGAAACAAGAGGAGCATTGGACAAATTCACTTTAGCCCTGACCTAAAAGTATGTGAAAGAATTCCACATGGCTTGTCTTTAAAGTATGGTGGGTCGCAACCCCTTACAGACAGATTCAGCCTCCAGTGCAGGTCTAGGAGAATACTTTCCTGGTTCCTGAGCCAGATTTTTGTGACCAATAATGTTTTAGAAACTGAAGATGTTATGTTCTCAATAAGTGTGTCTGCTAATAAGCCCCAAGACAAAGTCTCCAGGGAAGTAGAAGTAACCTCAGGAGTCCCGTGATCAGACTCTGCTTCTTTTAATCACACCTCATGTTGGCCACTGGAATTTCTAGACAGTGACTTTCTGGAAACATGGAGACATGATATATAAGGGAAGGATCTTGAACTTTTTTAAACAAGGAATTCTTTTTTATTATTTTTATAATAATACCATGAGATAGATATTTACAATGATGTTTATGATTGGGTTTCAGTCATACAATGTTGCAGCACCCATCCCTCCACCAGTGCACATTTCCCATCATCACCAAAGTCCCCAGATTCCAGCTCCCCAACTTGCCTCTATAGCAGGCATTCTTCTTCTTCTTCTTCTTCTTCTTCTTCTTCTTCTTCTTCTTCTTCTTCTTCTTCTTCTTCTTCTTCTTCTTCTTCTTCTTCTTCTCTTCTTCTTCTTCTTCTTCTTCTTCATCTTCTTCTTCTTCTTCTTCATCTTCTTTTTCTTCTTCTCCTCCTCCCTCCTCCTCCTTCTTCTTCTCCTTCTCCTTCTTCTCCTTCTCCTTCTCCTTCCTCCTCCTCCTCCCTCTCCTCCTCCTTCTCCTTCTTCCTCTCCTTCTCCTCCTTCTCCTTCTCCTTCATCTTCACCTCCTCCTCCTTCTTCCTCTCCTCCTCCTTCTCCTTCTCCTTCTCCTTCTCCTTCACCTTTTCCTTCACCTCCTCCTTCTCCTTCTCCTCCTTCTCCTTCACCTCCTCCTTCTTCTCCTTCTCCTCCTCCTCCTTCTCCTCCTTCTCTTTCTCCTTCTGCTCCACCTCCTTCTCCTTCTCCTTCTGCTCCTCCTCCTTCTCCTCCTCCTCTTCTTCTTTTTCTTCTTTTTCTTCTCCTTCTCCTTCTCCTCCTTCTCTTCTTCCTCACCCTCCTCCTTCCTCCTCCTCTTCCTCCTCCTCCTCCTCTTCTCCTCTCTTTCTCTCTGCACATTGCAGTTTGAAATATATATACTGAGGGTGGATATATATCACTATTGGTGGAGTGTGGACTAGTCCAGCCTTTTTGGAAAACACCAATATATATATATATATATATATATATATATATATATATATATATATATATATATATATCATGTATTCCCTTTAGCTACTTTCAAACTCAGTTCTAGTTTAGCATTACCATTTCCAACTATTATTGGCTGACTATGCCTTCTATATCTTGCCTAACCTCTGCCCCCACATAATGGTGGTAAATTCCAACCATTGACATTTCCTCCTGGACTCTTTTTGCTTAACTTTGGTATTAATCTCATTTTTCTAATAACTCAGAGATGAATGAAGTTATTCTATCTCTGTCCTTTTCCTTCTGACTAATTTTTCTCAGCATGATAATCTCCATGTATATCCATTTGTGGGCAAAATTCATGACTTCATTTTTCCTAACAGCTACATAGTATTCTACTGTGTAGATGTACCATAGTTTCTTTATCCAGTCTTCTGTTCTCAGGCACTCAGATTGTTTCCAGATTCTGTGAATAGTGCTGCAATGAACATAGAAGTGCAGGTGGTATTTCTGCTGTGTTTTGGGGACCACAGGGTATATTCCCAGCAGTGGTATGACTGGGTCAAATGTGAGCTCAATTTCTAGGGTTTTTTTTTTTTTTTTGCTTTTTTGGGTCACACCCGGAAATGCTCATGGGTTTCGCCTGGCTCTTGGCTCAGGAATTACTCCTGGCAGTTCAGGGGACCATATGGGATGCCGGGGATCGAACCCGGTCAGCCACATGCAAGGCAAACGCCCTACCCTTTGGACTATCGCTCCAGCCCTCAATTTCTAGTTTACGGAGTAATGTCCATATTGTTTTCCAAAAAGGCTGGGCTAGTCCACACTCCACCAATAGTGAACAAGAGTTCCTCTCTCCTTGTATCCATACTAGCACTGGTTATTGTTACTTTTTTAATATGTTACAGAAAGACAATAAATTCTAAAATAAAATATGACTTTTATCATGAACACACAAATAAACTTAAATGACCACCAGATTATTTCAATAGCCAACAGAAATATATTCATGATTAAAAAGACTTTATTCCTAAAAAGCATTTGATCAATAAATGACAATGCAAAACAATTGACATAGAAAAACTACACCTTACATTTACAGTAATAAAAAATAACGTAAAGGGGCTAGAGCAATGAATAGTATGCAAGTACTTTGATCCTCAGCATCCCATATGGTGCCCTGAATACAACAAGGAGTAAGTCCTGAGTGCAAAGCCAGAAGTAACCTCTGAGTACCCACAGGGTGAATCAAAATTAAAAACATCAAAACATTTAAAAGGTAATCCAAATGCTTAACATTGAAAACAGAATGGGAAGAAGTAACAATACAAAAAACAACCCCCTCATGATGCTTGAGGTCAATAGCTTGAGGTCCTGCGTCGAATCAACAGAGTGATGTAGTCATGTCTAATCCTGAAAAACAGCATCTGTTATGAGCCCAGAGATGAACTTCCTCATCTGTTTCACTGTCCTTCATCCCCAAAGCCTCACAATGAAACAGTTCCTGGAAGCTTTATAGTGCCTCGAGGAAAGACTTTGGCACAAGTGCTGAAAATGAGTTTGTTAAAAAGCCTTCAGCGAAACCCCGGCCTTTCCGATCACTTTGCGAATGGCCATCTGCACGTCCTTGTTCCTGAGGCTATATACCATGGGGTTCAGAAGCGGGGTGACCACTGTGTAGGTCACTGTCACCAGCCTGTCTTTACCAGAAGAGTGCTTGGCCGAGGGTCTCAGGTAGACAGAGGAAGCACAGCCATAGTGGACGATGACCACAATGAGGTGGGAGGCACAGGTGGAGAAGGCTTTTCTCTTGCCTTCTGTTGATGGGATGCGCAGGATGGTGCGAACAATGAAGCCATAAGAGATGCAGATGAAAGTCAGGGGGCACCACCAGCACCAAGACCCCACAGATGAAGATAACCAACTCATTGACGTAGGTTTCTGCACAGGCAAGACGGATGACTGGGGAGATGTCACAGAAGTAGTGGTTGACCTTGTTGGGGCCACAGAAAGGGAGAGAGAGAAGACCAGTGTGGTTCCTATAAGAGAGATTAGGAAGCCGCTGACAATGCATGTTGCCGCGAGCTGCCTACAAATCCTCCAGCTCATGAGGATAGGGTAGCGGAGGCGGGTGGCAGATGGCTGCGTAGCGGTCATAGCCCATCACCCCAGGAGGAGACAGTTGGTGACAGCAAAGCCAAGGAAGAAGAACATCTGGATAGCGCAGCAGGCGAAGGAAAGAGTCCTGAGCACAGAGAGCAGGTTGATGAGCATCTTGGGCAGGATGACGACTGTGTAGAAGATCTCAGAGGTAGAGAGGACGCTGAGGAAGAAGTACATGGGCGTGTGCAGGCTGCGGTCCAGGCGGATGACAGAAATGATGGTGACGTTTCCACTCAGGATGATCAGATAGACGCTGAGAAAGACCACGAAGAGGACGAGCTGCACTTCCCCGAGGCTGGAGAAACCCAGGAGCAGGAATTCTGTCACATGGGAGGAATTAGCCATGGAGAGAGGCCCCCGCGGTACAAAGTAACGTGATCTTGTTCAGAGACCTGTGAACTGAGAAATCAGATCTGCCCCTTCAATCGGTCACTAAAAGCTACCTGAGAGAGAAATAGCGGCCAAGGAGATGCGTCGTGATGGACGGAGTGAGTGTGAGGAAGGGAGTGTGGGGAGATGTGCTGTAAGTGGCCCCGGTGAGTCACTCCACGTGAGCGTGTTCTCCGTCTGCTGTATGTCTGCAATGGTTTATGGTGAACTTGGGCACGTTATTCACAAAAAACATAGGATTTGCTAAACAACGCCTTCCTACCAGCCCCTTATTTGTAGATTATACCGTTGGGTCTTCATTTTTGATAATCTGTTATTCAAAATAAAATTCCCTTTAACTGTGTCAATGATGACTCTCAATGGTCATTCCTTTATTCCTCCCACTGGTATGTGTATCCAGCCTGGTGCTGGACCCCACCATTATGTGCAGAACTATCTCTTCACCATCGGTAAAATACTTCAACACAAATGTGTCATATAGAGCTGTCATTTGAAGACATGTTTGAACATCTGATATTTCTCCTTCTCCACATCTGCTGTGCAACTCATCAAGGGATTCGCCTTAGTTCCTGCAAGACCCTGGCTGTCTAGAAGATCCCAGGGAATTTTCAGTGCAGTTCCTGGGTCCTATTCTTCCTAGCAGAGTTGGTCTGGTTTGGGGAGAACCATATTAAGAGAGAACAATAAAACTTAGTGTCTAGAGTAGAAATAAGTGCACTTTGAATTCTTGCTCCTTTCTTTTTTTTTTAATTTCATTATATCACCGTGAGAAAGACTGTAGGTCTTAAAGGCACAGTACCTTTAATTTTATTATATCTTTTATATATTTTTATTATATATATTTTAACTTTATTATATCACTGTAAGATAAACTGTGGGATCTTAAAGGCACAAACTCTCAAGGTTTGTTAAGACAGCTGAGGCTGTGGTTCTAAACCTGGTCGAGACTATAAATAGGGGCCCCAGGAGACCATCCTGGGCTTAGGGGTGGGCTTCCTGACTGAGAGAGCAGCAGCCTCTGGTGCCTGGCCAGCACCTAGGCCATGGGGCCCCTGGAGCCTGAGCCAGGCAAGCACCAGGGAAGAGAAGCTGCCCCTGATGCCTAGGCCCGAGGGCCAGCACCAGAGCCACAAGGCCTGTGCCTGAGTCGAGGGCTGGCCTCAAAGCTCCAGGGCTACAGAGCTTCAGGGCTACTGAGTATTAGGACGCCGGCAGCAGGGCAGCATGCAGGAACTCAAAGACTTAGATTCAGAGAAGCAGGAAATTGCAGCTACAGATGAAACAAGGTAACTAATAAATAGGGACAGAGCCGAGGAGTCCAGAGAAAAGAAGCCCTGAAGAGAAAAGCCCTGAGCTGAAAGGCCCTAAGGAAAAGGTCCTGACAGGAGACGTCCTGGGAGAGGAGCAGAAGCATGAAGCCCTGCCAGAGACATCGGGGAGTGAGAGGCCCTGACGAGAGGAGCCGGCGGATCCCCGAGAGAGCAGCCTGCGGGAGAATCCCAGGAGACGAGCCTCCCAGGAGAGGAGCCCTGGCAGAAACCCCCCAAAGAGAGCAGCCAGCAGCAGAAACTGCAGGAAGAGACAGAGGTCCCGGAGAGGTTCCTGCAGAGAGCAAGCAACCAGATGAAACAAATTAGCATTAAAAGTAAGCTTCAGGAACCTCTAGGTTTGTTCTTTATTCCGTGGACGGGTCAGGGGGCACAGTGTCGGCTCTGGACACAGGCCCGGGGCCCTCAGGGACAGTGAGTACTGCCGGGGACCTGCCTAGGTCCTGGCTTCAGCTGCCATGGTCACCCCCTGGCAGTGTTAAGGTTATAGTAAATCCACAGGAGGTCCCCAAGCCTGGGGCCTTGGACTGCCCTGAGGGGGAGCCACAATCCCCCTGCAATACAGTTATTTTTAAGCCTTAACAATAGACCATTGCAAAGCCGTTCATGACTCGGTTTCGGTCTGCAGTGTTCCAGCACCAGCCTCCACCAGTGCACATTTCCCACCACGATGCCCCAGTTTCCCGCCCCCACCCTGCCTGCCTCTATGTCAGACACTTGTTTCTCTCTTTCTCTTTTCCTTTTCTTGCTCCATCCCAGATGTTTTCTCCACTCAGGCCTGCCCCACAGGCACTTTAGAGAAGTTTTGAAAACCCATGTCGTTTTTAGAAAACCTACTAACCTTGAAAACAGTGCATCATTTCTTTCTCAATTTTATTTTTATAAAATTTAATTTTTTTAATTTTGACACCATCTTTTCTTTTTTTCTTTTGGTCACCATGTTTAAATTCTCAAGTAACTAAACTCTTCAATTCCAACGCACAAGCTTCTGGCCCATCATTCTCTTCCTGGTCCCCTTCTCAACCACCAGGACTCTCATTTGTTTGCCCAAGTGCTACTGATTTTCCCGGGACCTCACAAATGATAACTTGGAGGTAAGGAGCTGCATCTCCACCAAGAGGTGGCATGAGCCCGGTCTTCTGCTGAGTCATTTCCAAGTCCCAGCGGGTCCTGTGAGTCAGGGGTTCCCAGTGTATTGCCAACATCTAGTACTAGGTACAACCTGTTACCCTCTGCTTTAAGATGTCGGCATCAAAGTCCCTCCCATTATTTACAGGGACCAAGAGCCACTGACAGTCACTGTGTTCACATTTTCTTTTCATATACTCAAGGGCTCTCCTCCATTGTCTTACTAACTGAGCTAAACAATATTCCAGCACCAGCCCCACCACCAGTGTCAGCTTCCGTCCACCAGTGATCCCAGATTACCTCTCCTGCTCCACCACACAGCCCCAGGCTGCCAACTTGACAGGCACCTTTCAAATCTGGCTCTCTTGCTATCAGTGCTATTGACTCTGTGCTTGGGATATTGAAGCCCTTTAAATTTTAATGCACTTTTTGTCATAAAATAATTCTCAAGTAACATAGTTTCTCTTACTGCTTGCTCCTTGGCTGAGACAAACTCAGCAAAAATTCAAAAAAGGCAAGAACGAAAAGCTTTAGTACCTGTTTTGAAGTCTCTGCACCATTCATCTCTAAGTTTACAAATGACCAGAATTTTAACTATGCAAAAGCCTCTAGTGCCTGTGCTAATATCCTCTCTGTCACTCTTGTCTCTCTGTCTCTCTGTCTCTGTCTCTGACTCTGTCTGTCTGCTGTCTGTCTATCTGTCTCTCTCTCTCTCTCTCTTCTCTCTCTCTCTCCTTTTACAGTGTCTGACCTCTTCCTTTCAGCCCTTTCTTTGGTAGTATTAATCTCTAAGTCGCAGTGGCTAGTCTTGCTAGGAATCTGGCTTCTTGTGGAGCAAGATCCACATCGCCCACGGCTCCCCTCACTTGCAGCATGTCCTTGCTTTCAAAAACACGATGGGCTGGGCTGGAAGTTTTTGGTGGGCTTCTATCTATAAAATAAACTAGAATAAAGGGGCAAAAGGGGCTTTTTGTCTCCTCTTCGTCCTCTGCCTCCTCTTCTCATCTCCGTTCTCTTCACTGTTGGGTCTTAGCACATGGTAGTGGCCATCTTGGCCTAGGATTCCTAAACCTACACATGTCCCGGCTGCTGATCCCCTGGGACAAAAGGGAATCCCTGACCCTGCTCCTGGACTTTTTCAGGTAACCCAGTGGCTCTCTGACATATCTATACCAAAATACTCTATGTGTGTATCCCAATCGGTTTTTCTTCCTGTCATTTCTCGAATACACGTAAGACCATCAGATGAGACCACACCTTCCATCCTTATATCCTATACTTTAAATCTTGTCCAAGAAAAATATGAGATACTGTAAAGGGTGAGTAAAAAACAAAATCATCCACTCATGGAGTTAGTAATGATTCCAGCCCGTTTCACGTCATCCATCTCTTCAGAGTCCCCATGACCTTCTGACTGAAACAGGCCTGTGCTTTCCCTGCTTCTCATGCGTTTTGATAGTATTTCCTTCTTTCCAAGGACAAGGCATCCTCAATTGTCATGAATATCACCCTGGGTCCTTGGTCCCTCTTTGCCTTCGATTTCCTAACCTAGCTCTCCTTTGTCGCGGGCTCATGTCCTATTCTCCCCTGCTCAGAACAGGGTCAAAACCCAAATTGGGAAAAGTTGGCATGACTGCCTCTTCCACAGGGAAGCAAGCTTGCTGAGCTAGGGGAGATTCCTCTCTCCCTTCTCCTGGAGCTCTGCTGCTCAGGACCTCTTCATTCTTAGTCCTTCCTGGAACACCTACAAACATTTCTGGGAGAAAAGTTCCAAACTAACCTTCACTGCTGGATGCTCCAGGACCAGCTTCATTGCTGAACACCTTGTCAGAGTAAAAACTGCTGACATTGCTCTGCAGAAGGGCAAGACCCTCTTTCATCTTGGGCAGCTTTGCCTGATTCATACCAGGAGCCACTGCATGGCTGATGGAGATCTGTGCCTCCATGGGGAGCTAATTACCGCCCTATGCTCAGTCCTTGTCCACAATTGCTCCCAATTATCATGCACACTAGAGACAGACACCAGGAGAACTCAGTAGCCAGAGAGGAGGCCCTTCCTCCTGCACCTGGGAGTCAGTCTCCTCTGAGAAACTCTCTGGGGAAGGATGTGTTCAGGCACCATTTGTAAAACGGACAACCACAGCTTCACCTTGAGTTTGAATAATGTCTAAATTTACTCTTTCAAATTTAGAAATTTACTCTCTCAAATTTACTCTCTCCATTGTCTAAATTTACTCTCTCTAAATTTACTCTCTACACTACCTATGCTTCGCTGATGACATCGTTCTAATAACACCAAACATTAGCCAAATGGCACAAATGCTGGCTGACTTTGACCAAGACTATGCAAAGATAGGTCTACAGCTGAATCTCAACAAAACTATGTTCATGAGAAATGAACTAGTTCCAGAGGCCCCATTCACTCTCAATGGACCAAACATCTCTGAATGCAGCAGTTATGTGTAAGAAATATCTAAAAAGGACAAAGAACCTCCAACTCCGGACACATAAAATCAGATGGGCTGGACATGTAATGTGATTTGGAGATGACCGCTGGACTAGAGCCGTTACCGACTGGATCCCACGGGATGTCAAAAAATCACGTGACCGCCCACCTACAAGATGGTCAGACTTCTTCATCAAGACCCTGAACGAACGGTTTGAGGCTCTTCGTATTCCTGAAACAACCAGATGCCATTGGGCTACACTGGCAAGTGATAGGGTCAATGGAAATGTTACTGGTGCCTGCTAGAGCAAATCGATGAATAACGGGATGTCTAGTGATCAAGTGACTCTCTCAAACTGGAGCAAAAGATCCACTTCACATTCTCATTTTGGAAGGAGAAAGAAGTTGAGCAGAGGAACACAAGAAATGGCAGAGGAGCCCATAACTGCAGGCTACCGTGGGACACACATGGGATCAGGAATACTCATTCAGCCAGGAGACAGAAAGTGTGGGCTCTGCACTGAATGCGGTGGTGCTGGCCATAGAGTGAGGGGAGCTCCATGAGAACAGCGTATTCCTAATTCTATGTTGGTTGTTGGCTCTTCCTTAGGACCACCAGGGTGGGAAAAGGCCAACCACTCGATGCTCTGGTTGAATCCAGATGCCACGGGCACTGTCATCCATGAGCTCTGTTGGTGGCACCCCAGGGATTATCTCTAGGAAAGTTGAAGTTCTGAGTACGAAGTTGCTCATTCATTTTGAGGCTTCTGTCTCCTTACGTCATGTGGGGATTGGTTGTGGTTGGATCTTCAGGCAACGCTTGGCTGAGGAAATTCAGCCCAGCTCTTCCTCCTCTAGGCACAAAAGGGAATTCAGCCACAACTTTAACACTTCTTGCCCTCAGAGGTGGTTTTTGCCTCTTTGTCCTGGGTCAGAGGACTGACTATTTGGATCTCCCTGAAGTAGGAAGGTAGATGGTGGGGTGGGATGGGTGGGAGAGGGTGGATCTAGCAATGAGTTCTTGGGATGCAATAAGACCAAAGTTGGATTTGAAGAAGTTACTCTGTAATTGATCTAACATAGAAAAAAGACTGGGTCCCCTGGGATGAATCAGAGCCATGGAAGAGCCTGGCAAGCTACCCGTGGTGTATTCGATATGCCAAAAACAGTAACAATAATGGACCTCATTCCCAACGAATGGAGACGTTACTGGTGCCTGCTCAAGCAAATCAATGAACGGGAAGACCAGTGATACAAGTGAAGTGTGATACTCTGTAATTAGCCCTAAAGCAACTAGAAGCATTATTGCTTCACCCAGTAATTAAATTTTTCTTTCTTTGTGAACACAAGAATTGAAAGCTGATAACTCTGGCTGGCATCAGAATTGACTTAGGAGATGCCTCTGCTCCCAGAGAGGGCAAACTTCAGTAGAGACTAAAAGCTGTGATAGGGGCATGACGGAGGACCACTGAAAGTCCACACCTCTCCTCTATACAATATCCTAATCGACTTTTATGTCTATAGAAAACTCCAGGCAAGGCAATCTGAAAAGTGTCCATCCAAGGATATTCCTCCCGAAAGCCATGCAAGGCACTCTCCACTCTGAAGAAGCCTGAATCTCTTTTGCTTGCATTAATCTCTCTCTCGCTCTCTCTTTTCACTCGCTCTTTCTCTCACTCTCACTCTCTCTCACTCACTCTTTCTCTCCATAATATCTAAATAAAACTGTTTTGCTTCTTCCTAAAATTATTTGCTATGAGAACAAAGTGATGGGTGGAATTAGACTGACGTTCCTTTCCTGCAAATAGCAATTTCTTTTCCACCTGAGTCCACGGCTCTCCAGGAAGTCAGGTGGCGGGAACATCTCCCACGCCATGCAGACAAGTGCACTCCAGGTGCAGCTTAACTGCTGCCTCGTGGGCCGGCATGATGTGAGGTCTGTGTTGTGCCTGGGCTTATCACAGATTCCCATCAGACCTAGATTTCCCCAAGTACTTCCTTGCTGACTAAGGTGGGGAGAGGGGTAAACAATTTGATGACCTTCTTGAGGGCACCACCTTTCTCTTCTCCTCAAGTCAATCAATTGTCTATAATGCAGCATTACATCACTTTAAACCCTGATCTCCTGAGTGTAGAGTTTATACTTGCTGTCTCTGGGAACATCCGCTTGATTTTAGCCTGCCACAACCTTTAGTAAGAATCAAGCATCCCTTGGGAAAATGTATGTGGTGTTAAACTGAGTCATCTCAAGACAGCATAGATAAGCTCAGCTCCTCCAGGTCTATATATGAACTGACTACGGGGTTCATCTGGGACAATCCCTTTGCTTGGTTGCTTCACCCTTCAAGTCCCACAAAGTGTAGACACAGCCCAACCTTTCTGTCAAAAGGCTAATGTGTGCAAAGCAAATCACTTGAAATTTCCACAGCTAAACTTCTATATTACTGTTGAAGCAACAGATTAGAACAAAAGTTGGTGTTTTAGTGGAAATGGTTAACACCAGTCTAGAACTGAGTATTGTCTGTAGACCAACAGATGTACATGATAACCCCTAAATGTATTTAGGGCACCCACAGTGTGATAGAGAAAGAGGGAGAGAGAGAGAGAGAGAGAGCAGAATAGGAAAGTGCATCCCATAGACGCAGGCTGGGGGGGAAGAGAGGGAGGGAATCTGTGGACATTGGTGGTGGGAAATGTGCACTGGTGGAGGGACAGGTGTTGCAACATTGTATCCTGAAGCGCAATCATAAACAGCTTTCTAAATGTCTATCTCATGGTGTTATAATAAAATTTTTAAAAATTTGGGGTCTCATGGTAGGATACAAAAGCAGTTAAAGGGGAGACTCAATATTCTGATGCTATAGACTAGGACCTCAGTGCTTCTGGTGACCCCTGAAATGACAGGAAACTCCAGCTTCTGCCTTTGGAAAGAGAAGCTACAGACTGCCAAATTGGGAAGTTTTGTACCACACTCAGGAAACTAGAAATGCATTAGGAAGCTCAGGAAACATTCTGGGAACATTTATAAATGTTAGAAATGTTAGAAATTATAGAAAATTCCTATCATGGGGCTGGACTGATAACTTAGTGGGTAGTGAGCTTGCCTTGCACGCTGCTGACCCAGAGCCTATCTCTGGCCCTCAGTACGTTTCTCTGCCCTGCCAGGAGTGATCTCTGAGTGCAAAGCCAAGGGTAAACCCTGAGCACCACCAGGTATGGCCCAAAAACTAAAAAACAAACAAAAAAGGGAAAATTTCAATCAAAGATAAACTGTGAGAACAAAGAGATCAACAACAACAACCACAAAACACTACTGGTTCTTGATAAGAACCTAGAGGATGTATAAGAAAGAAAGTAAAATTAACTGGGCTGGACATACTTTCATTTCTCATCCCATCCCACTTTCTGCTAGTACACAGTTATGCCCCGAACACACTGGGTGTGGACTCAAAACAACAGCACATGTTTTCTGGAGCACCTCGAGCACCTGGAGATTAACCTTGGGCACTGTCAGGTGTGGCCCAAAAAAACAATAAAAACATGCCTTTGACTTTGATCTTTTGTAGTTATAAATTAATACTTAAAATATTCATGAAATCTATAAAAAATAGACTACATTAACCGTGCTAAATGGAATTGGAACAATAGAACGGAGACCTCGGGGCCTTAGGGCTCTCACTGGAGGAATCTATGGAAAATAACCCTCATGGAAATTCTGGCTGCAGCTCATGGAGAAGAAGGTGTGTGGGGGTGGGGGGGGGGGGAAGTGGAGCTAAGGTGCCAGCGTGCAGAGCTGAGAGCCAGAGAATCACAGCCCAGGAGACGGAGGCCAAACCCAGAGTAAATCGGCATGAAACCAATGGGGCTAAGGATATCTGACTCTGTGTCTGATATCCTGTAGTGAAATGGGTTGGCTCTTGTCCTGCTGAGAGAGGTGTGTGCCCCTACCTTCCTCCAAGGATTGCTTCAACCATCAAGTACACAGCATGCTGTCTAAAGAAAAGTACTTGGGGTGGGCGGGGCGAGCGATAGCCCAGCGGGTAGGGCGTTTGCCTTGCATGTGGCCGGCCTGTGCCTGCCCAGGTTCGATCCCCAGCATCCCATATGGTCCCCCGAGCACCGCCAGGAGTGATTCCTGAGTGCAGAGCCAGGAGTAACCCTGAGCATTGCCGGGTGTGACCCAAAAAAGCAAAAAAAATAATAATAATAAAAATAAATAAAAAGAAAAGTACTTTGGGCTGGAGAGATGGCCAGCAGTGTTAGGTGTTTACCTTGCATGTTCTCACTCCTGTTTCATTCCCATATGGTTCCTCAAGAGGGGCTTGTTCCCAACCGTAAACAGATTTGCTTTTCAATACTCTTCCTTCAGAACAGTGAATCACAGTGACATTTGTTCCAGAAATTAGCATTTCTTCCCATATTTCATTTTTTTCTCTGCACTGTCTTTAATGTGATCCTCCTCCCCTAATGTGACCTGTGTTACATCATGACCAGTAGACCTACAGTGTGACAGTTAGAAAGACAAATTTGGTGAGACACCCTGAGGCACACTCAAGAGAAAAGTTACCTCTTTATCGAAGGCAACGAACTCTGCCCACTGTTCTTCGCAGGGCTGCTTTAAACTCCTTATTTCTTAGACTGTAAATCATTGGATTAAAGAGTGGCGTGAGGATTGTGTAAGACACGGATATCAGGCTGTCCTGTCCTGAAGAGTAGCTGGACTTGGGCCGTAAGTAGATAAAAGAAAAGCACAGCCGTAATGAACGGTAACAACAATGAGGTGAGAGGCACAGGTGGAGAAGGCCTTGTGCCTTCCCACGGAAGATGGGATTTTCAGAATGGCAGAGATGATGTGTGTGTAGGAGACCAGGATCAGCAGCAGTGGAATGACCAGAACAAACACACCGAGCACAAAGATGACCATTTGACTGAAGCGGGTATAGTGAGAGGCCAGTTTGATCACAGGAGAGATGTCACAGAAGAAGTGATGGAGCTGGTTAGAGGAGTGGAAGGGCAGGCGAAATACCAAGGAGGTGATCACCAGTGCAACTGTGAAGCCACAGGCACAGGCACATGCCACCAGCCCCCACAAACCCCAGGCCCCATGATCACAGTATAGCGCAGAGGGTTGCAAATGGCCACATAGCGGTCATAGCCCATGGCTACCAGCAGGAACGAGTGCGAGCAGCCGAGGAAGAGGAAGGCGAACATCTGGATAGCACAGCCCAGGAAGGAGATGGTCTTCTTCTGGGCCAGCAGGTCTACCAGCATCTTGGGCACGATAACAAAAGTGTAGCATGTCTCAGAGCAGGAAAGAATGGCAAGGAAGAAGTACATGGGAGTGTGGAGGGCTCTGTCCAGCACGATGGTGGAAATGATGATGGCATTGGTGCTCAGTGTGAGCAGGTAGAGGAGCAGGAAGACCAAGAAGAGCAGGCGCTGCAGCCCGGCCAGCGAGGAGAAGCCGAGGAAAACAAACTCCGTCACCATGGTCTTGTTGATCTGCTCCATGGGCCCTGCACTCTGGGCATACCAGGAAAAAGGTGGAGGCTTGTAGCCCAGGAGGAGGCGCAATGCCTTGGAAGCTCACCCGGAAGCCCAGCAGTGACTGCCCTCTCCTGATGCTCTGAAACCTCTCACACTTCCTCAAATACCTGATCAAGTAAGAACAAGGGGAAATGGATCAAAAGATACCTGACAACTAATAATTTTTCTTTCAGGATTAAGAGAATTCCTTTTTGAGCCAAAAACGTTGAGGGGAGCAAAGAAAGCCTCTTCAACAAGTATTGCTGGGAAAACTGGGCAGCTACATTAGGAGATGCAAATCAAAAGAACAATGAGATATCAGTTCACGCCACAGAGACTGGCAGACATTCAAAGTGCAAGAACAACTAGTGCTGGCGCAGATGCGGGAGAAAGGGACTCTCATCCTTTGTTGGTGGGAATGTCGACTGGTCTGGCCTTTCGGGAAAACAATATGGACATTCCTCCAAAAACTAGATATTGATTTTAATTTTCTCATTGTGTTCGCACCTCAGAGAAATCTAGAAAAATTTCTTTATCTTTTCTGTGTTCAATACTGTTACTGAAAGAGTGCAATGCACATCACTTTACCCCTTTCAAGCACCCAGTTCTTAGTGACTGCTTTCCCCTATCATAACTGCAGTGGTCCCGTCCCTGACCCGTCCCGTCCCTGCCCTTACTCCTTTGGCAAGCTTTTCCCACATAGGTCTTTTCATTTCAGGGAGTCTCTCAGGGAGATGCTGGGGTCCCCAACAGTATCAGGACAGAAGTTCTCTTCTACCTCCGAGGCCGCTGGGGAACAGATGAAAGCTCACGAGTCGGCGCAGTTCTAAAAAGGCTTTTAGTAGTACAAAAGCTCTACCACCGCAATCCAGTATAATGAAAGAACTCTAGCTCTGGTCAGAACTTAGACCATACACAAGAGCCCAAGTCTCCCATCCAAGAGGATCCTACCAGAGAGGAGTCCTACCCTAAAGAAGGGGCCAAATGCCTCAAGTCAGTCCCCTTATATACACCAAAGTAATCCTATCTGTTGTCAGGGAGGGTCCTGTCAACAAAGAACCCTAAATAGTGTAGAATGGTGTTGCCACACCCTATTATAGGTATAAACAAAGGAGTATGCCAAGGACTAATCCCTTCCTCTGAGATTATCTCTTATGTAAAACAATGGAGGGAGGCTGGTATAAAATAATACATCTTAATTTCATGGGCTTCATGTAATCTAGATGGTACCTGCAAGGTCCTTCTTATTTATTATCTGCACTAGGGTGATTCTGAGTATCTTTTCTCCATATACTTAAAGGGTCACACTTGCCTGTGTAAGGACAAATTAGTATGATCCTTCCTATAATCTTAAACAATAGTCTCAGCGTAGCCAAAGTGGTAGTCTCCTGATAAATTCTAACTGTCCCACGCTGGGTGCAGTGGGTATAAAGAGGAGCTGTGCCCTATCTAGATAACATAGAAGTCTTAGTAGATGTAGAATAATAGGTCAGAAGATACTCATTCAGAGTCAAGGTGACTTCTGTAACTGCCACACCCTCCATCAGTGTTTACATAGAAGAGAGATCTAATTAGAATGAACCTTGGCTTAAGAGCATGTAAATAGATTAAGCTATAGTGGATAAAACCAACAAAGCTCCCAAACTAGCTAAGCCTATCATCCAACAGGAGTCAGCCTTTCTCAGTCAATAAAATCCCACATAGCATTCTAGATCCTTCAGTGAAATCAAGTGACCTTTGAGATGACATAACTCTACCTTATTTTCATAAGCTTTAGCTATCGCCAATTTTTTTAATTAATTATTTTTATTTCATTATACCACCAAAAGATATACAATTACAAAACTGTTCATGACTGGGTTTCAGTATACAGAATTCCAGCACCCATCCTTCCACCAGTGCCCATTTCCCACCACCAATATCCCTAGTTTCCCTCCCCACCCCAGTCTGCCACTGCGGCAGGCACTTCACTTCTTCCTTCTATTCTATTCTCCTCTCTCTATCTCTCTCTTTCTCTTTCTTCTATTACACTTTGCAGGCTTGCAATACATACATTTAGGGGCTACCATGTATATCCCTTAGCCTATGTTCAATGTTCAATTCTAATCTAATTTCCAACAATTATTAGCAAACTGGTCCCTTCTCTATGTTACCTAACCTCTGACCCCACACTTATGGTAGTTTCTGAGATATGCTTGTATCTCAGATATGTATCTCAGATATGTATCTGAGAATGCTCGTAAGCCCTAAGTTCGCCTTATGAAAATGAAGCCGTAGCATTCAATCTCAACATATGGATGCATGAATCTATCTGCACAATAGAAAGTAGAGAATTGGGTAGTATGTCATTTAAACAGTGACCAGACATGAAAAGAAAAGCAAAAATGTTTAGCTGGGATGATTATCAAGAAAATTTCAGCAAAGATTTTTTGCCCTTCAGAAGCGACTACTTGGGTGGACATGGAGAGGATCATGCTGAGTGAAATGAGTCAGAAGGAGAGAGACAGACACAGAATGACTGCACTCATGTGTGGGGTGTAAAAAATAATATGAAACCAATATCCACAGCAGAAACAAGAGCAGGACGTTTGGTCCAAGGTTAGGAGCCTGTTTCAGGTGCTTGGGGGAACAGACAGCTGGGTAGGGAAGGGACCGCCATGACACGACAGTGGTAAATGATCGCTCTGGATAAGAACTGTGTGCTGGAAGTGGATGAAGGAACAAACAGGATGACTTCTCAGTATCCTTATTGCAGACGACAATGTCCAGTGGGATAGAGAGGGACAAAGAAGGAAAGTGCCTGCCACAGAGATAGGCTGGGGGTGGTGGGGAGGTGGGTGAAGTGGCAGGAGGGTAAATTGGTGGCCGGAAGCGTGCGCTGGTGGAGGGATGGGTGTTGGGATATTGTGTGACTGAAACCCGATCATGAACAGTTTTCTAACTGCATTGCATGGTGATTCAATAAAATAAACTTTAAAAAATAAAGCACCATAAGAAAGAAACCTCTAAATGATGTTACCTGCCACTCGCAAGAATGGTCATCACTAATACTGTGATCCCAGGTGCAGGTGTTTGCAAGTTCCTCATCACTTGGGTTTAAGTTCACTGTCCCCACTAGTCAACAATGCACTGCCCAGCTACTACCTACACTGTCCTCCGGCCACATCAGAGAGCAGCAGGTCTACCATTAGGAGGAGCTTTCCGTTGCCTTGACAGAGGTCCTTCCCTTATGCATCATGTCGCCGTGTCTCCAGCAAGTCACTGTCTAGATATTCCAGTGGCCAGCATGGAGGTGTGATTAAAAGAAACAAAGAGTCTGATCACGGGACTCCTGAGGTTACTTCTACTTCCCTGGAGACTTTGTTTTGGGGCTTATTAGCAGACACACTTATTGAGAACATAACATATCCAGTTTCTAAAACGTATTATTGGTCACAAAAATCTGGCTCAGGAACCAGGAAAGTATTCTCCTAGACCTGCACTGGAGGCTGAATCTGTCTGTAAGGGGTTGCGAACCCACCATACTTTAAAGACAAGCCATGTGGAATTCTTTCACATACTTTTAAGTCAGGGCTAAAGTGAATTTGTCCAATGCTCCTCTTGTTTCTTGAGTCAAAGAAGGTTTGATTACAAATTTAACTTCCTAGGGGCTGAAGAGATAGACGTCAGGTAGTGCTTGCCTAGCGTGCAGTTGACTCAGGTTTGATCATTGCCACCACATACACTCAGATGTGATCCTTCAACATAGATGTGGTTCACAAATGAACAAACAAAATATCATCTTCCTATGGTTTGTCTATAGAAATTCCAATAGGAAAAAAGATCAAGATAATTCCAAATGGTGATAGCCCTGAGGTCAACAGAACTGTGGTCTGAGAGTAGTGCTGGGGAGTGAGCCTTAGGATAATTGTGGAAGGTTCATGCTCTTAGGAAGAGCTCACTGCTGTAAGGAAAGACTGTGATCATACACCCAGGGTTATTTCTGGGTTGTCTTATGCTTCACTGGTCTACGCACTTGGTTCCTCAGCACTTTCATCAGACGGTGCTTGTGAACTTTTGCTCTTAACACTTGATTTTCTGGAATTCATTAATCAATGTTCAAAAATCCAATACAATTGGTATATTTTCCTGAAATTCTTTGAGTTCTGAAAGTCAAGAATACTTTCTGGATTCTCATTCCCATAGATTTCCAATAATGCATGCATCTAATTCTTTGATCCTTCCATTGGATTGGGGAGAAAGCTTAATGGGCTGTGTGCATAATGTGGGCTGCCTGGGTTTGGTCAAAGCAGAATCACATGATTCCCTTAGAGCCACAAGCAGCACCTTCTGAGCAAAGAGATAGGCGTAACCTCTAACCACCAGGTGTAGCCTCAAACTAAAATGACAAATAAAAAGAAAACTCTCATTACTTAAATACTAAGTAGGAGCTTTAATTTCTGTTTGCTATATATGCGATAACTTTATAAATACCATATTATAGTTATAAAATACCATATTATAGTTAGCAATGATTTGGACCTACGAAAAAAAACAAAAAATAATTTTCAAAGTGCTTATTAATCACTTCCTTACCATTATACACAGAATGAAATGTGTTAAAATGGTAAGTGAAAATCTATTCAGATTTCAATTTTTAATTATTTATTTATTTATGTCACCATGGGTTAGATAATTACAAAACCACTCATGGTTGCATTTTAGTCATACAGTGTTGCAGCTCCTATCCCTCCACCAGTGAACATTTCCCACCACCAACGTCCCGTTTCCCTCCCTTACCCCACCCCGCCTGCCTCTATGGAAGGCACTATTCCCTCTCTCACCCTTCCCTCTCTCTTTTCTCTCTCTCTCTTTGGCACATTGTGGCCTGCAATACACACACTGGGTTATCAGGCATATCTCTATCTACTTTCAATACTCAGTTCTGGTTTAGCATCACCATTTCCAACTATTATTGACTGACTGATCCTTCACTCTCTTGCCTAACTGCTGCCCCCCACACATTTGTGGTAGATTTCAACCATTGACATAATCTCCCTGGGAACTGTTTTGCCTAGCCTTGGATATTAGTCTCATAATTTTTTTTTTTTTGCTTTTTTGGGTCACACCTGGCAATGCTCAAGGGTTACTCCTGGCTCTGTACTCAGGAATTACTCCTGGCGGTGCTCGAGGGACCATATGGGATACCAGGGATCGAACCCAGGCCGGCATGGGCGGCCGCATTCAAGACAAATGCCCTAACCACTGGGCTATCGCTCCCGGCCCCTCATAAATATTTTTTATCTCCCACAGATGAAACATTCATTCTATGTCTGTCCTTTTCCTTCTGACTAATTTCACTCATCATGATAATCTTCATGTCCATCCATTTGTAGGCAAATTTCATGACTTCATCTTTCCTGACAGCTTCATAGTATTCCATTGTGTAGATGTACCATAGTTTCTTTATCCAGTCTTCTGTTCTCGGGCACTCAAGTTGTTTCCAGATTCTGTATATTGTGAATAGTGCTGCAATGAGTATAGAAAAGCAGATGGCGTTTATGCTGTGTGTTTGAGGCCCAAATTTAATACGCATCATTTTCGCAAAGAGCACCACAAACATTAGATAAATGAATACTTTTACTAATTATGAAATTATATGAAATTATTTAGGACATCCTATAGTTTTTGATTTTTAACTGCATCAAGATGAAAGATGTTATATTGCCTTCTTTTGCATTCATTTATTTATTATGGAAACAAAATATTTTATCAAAGTTGCCAGATACTCTTATGTGTGATATTTAAGTACTTTTCATATTTTTATTTATTTTTAAAATTAAAAGAGTTTTAGGGGCCGGAGGCGATAGCCAAGCGAGGAGGGTGTTTGCCTTGCACGCAGCCGGCCTGTGCAGGCCGGGTTCGATCCCGGCATCCCATATGGTCCCCTGAACACTGCCAGGAGTAATTCCTGAGTGCAGAGCCAGGAGTAACCCCTGACCGTCGCAGGGGTGTGACCCAAAAAAAAAAAAAAAAAAAATTAAGAGTTTTTGGCTTTTTGGGGTCACACCCGATGATGCTCAAGGGTTAATCCTGACTCTGCACTCAGGAATTACTCCTGGCAGTGCTCAGGGACCATATGGGATGCCGGGATCGAACCTGGGCTGGCCGCATGCAAGGAAAATGCTCCACCTGCCGTACTACCTCTCTGGCCCCTTATTTTAATTTTATATATAGATTTGTTAAACTACTTAGCTCAATGTTTGGACATTGAAGGGAAAGTAATTATGTCTTATATTTTTTTTTCTTCCAGTCGGTATGGAAGATCCATTACCGACTGGATCCCACTGGATGTCAAAAGATCACGTGGCTGCCCACCTACAAGATGGTCAGACTTCCTTGTAAAGACCCTGAAGGAACGGTTTGAGGTTCTTCATATTCCTGAATCCACCAGATGCCATTGGGCTACATTGGCATGTGATAGGGTCCAATGGAAATGTTACTGGCGCCCACTCGAGCAAATCGATGAATAACGGGATTCAAGTGATCAAGTGATCAAGTGATTTTTTTTTCTTATTGGGTCATACCTAGTGATTCTCAAGGGTTACTTCTGACTCATCACTCAGGAGTTACTCCTGGTGGTGCTTGGGAGACCATATGGGATGCTGAGAACCTGGGTCAGCTGCATGTAAGGCAAACACCCTATTTGCTGTACTATTGCTCCAGCCTCTATATCTTTTTATTAGAATAAAATTTATTTTTAAGATTAACTTCATGGAGGTTTAAATGAAAAGATATGAAATGTTTAGGTACATGCCCCTTTGAATACAAAACTATGGTGTAAAAATTAGAATATCACTTGATCACTTGATCACTTGATCACTTGAATCCCGTTATTCATCGATTTGCTCGAGCGGGTGCCAGTAACATTTCCATTGGACCTATCACGTGCCAATGTAGCCCAATGGCATCTGGTTGATTCAGGAATATGAAGAGCCTCAAACCATTCCTTCAGGGTCTTTACAAGGAAGTCTGACCATCTTGTAGGTGGGCGGCCACGTGATCTTTTGACATCCCGTGGGATCCAGTCGGTAATGGCTCTAGTCCAGCGGTTGTCTCCAAATCACATTACATGTCCAGCCCATCTGATTTTCGATGCCTTGGCAAACGAGAGAGCATCCCTGATTCTGGAATAGTGACAGAGGTCAGAACTCCGGATTCCTTCTCTCACTTGAGTGAGGCGTGATATTCCAAGCATAGCTCTTTTCAATTCCTCTCTGGGAGACCCGAATAGCATTCTCATCCCTGCTTTCATAGGGCCCAGGTCTCTGGGGCGTATGTTAATGCAGGGAGAACAGTGGAGTCAAAGAGATGTGCCCGGAGCCGGAGGTTCTTTGTCCTTTTAGCTATTTCTTCTATGCTTTTGAAGGCATTCCATGCCGCTTCTCTTCCTCCTCCATGCAGCTCAGGTTTTAGGTCGTTCATCATGTTGATTTCTCGACCTAGGTACACATAACTGCTGCATTCAGAGATGTTTGTTCCATTGGGAGTGAATGGAGCCTCTGGAACTAGTTCATTTTTCATAAACATGGTTTTCTTTAGATCCAGCTGTAGACCTATCTTTCTGCATTCTCTGTCGAAGTCAGCCAGCATTTGTGCCGCTTGGCTAATGTTTGGTGTTACTAGAACGATATCATCAGCGAAGCGGAGGTGGTGTAGTTGCCGACCATCTATCTTCACTCCAATGGGAAGCCATTCTAATTGTTGCATGATGTTCTTGAGGGTGGCGCTAAAGAGTTTTGGTGAAATGGTATCACCCTGTAGAACCCCTCTTTTCACATTAATGATCACTTCTTTGTAGAATGGTGAGATCCTGGTGGTGAATCCGTAATACAGCTCACGAAGGATCTTGATGTATTGGGTTTGAACACCCTGTTTGGCTAGGGCTTAGGGTTAGGGCTTAGGGTTAGGGTTAGGGTTAGGGTTAGGGTTAGAGTTAGGGTTACGGTTACAGTTACGGTTAGGGTTAGGTTTAGGGTTAGGGTTAAGGTTATTGCCTTTTGGCATATCAAATGCAACACAGGTAGCTTGCCAGGCTCTGCCGTGTGAACACTCTTGGTAGTAGGCTCTCAGCTCTTGCATTTACTGATGAATGGGGAGAGATCAGCTTTCTCTTGGGTGGAGCTCTGCTGAGCTGTGGAGTCCAGATGTTTCATTACCTCATTTATGAAATTTCAGCAAATGAAAATTCAATCAAAACAGATCAATGACCCATGGGGAAAATCATAGTATTCACATCTACTTATCTCCCACATATCTAAAGTCGAAGAGGTAATTTACTAGATTTATTTTTATTAATGTACTTTAAATGTTGGAGTCAAAGAAGAGCCTCCCACAAGGTTTCAATCCCCAGGAGCAACTGCAGCTCTATAAGGCCGAGGGCCGACTGGGAATCTGCACCAGAGTAGAGAGAGAGAGAGAGAGAGAGAGAGAGAGAGAGAGAGAGAGAGAGAGAGAGAGAGACTAGGACCTGAAGAATGGAAAGCCAAAAACAAAGCATTACAGAAACATCTAGAAGAATTATGGCATGCTGAGCGGTATTCAGTTCCCTGAGCTGAGTAGTGGGATCCTGTTCTCTGAGTTGAGTGGGATATCTTCTCTGGGACTTGATCACTGAGAGCAGTTTAATGGGTTCTAGTCTCTTCCATGATTATAATCTTCTGTAAAGTTTTCTTTGTTCATGCTCTACCCAGTAGTGCCCAATGAGGGTCCTGGATTGAGGTCAGTTGACTTTGTCGTCTCTTGGTCACTAGCACACAATGTCAAGGCAGCCTCACACACAACATAGAGTGAAACCACTGCAGACCCCATGATTCTGAACAAATCACCTCAGGGAGAAGAGAGCAAAGGTCCTGAGAAAACCAGCATCTGCCTTCACGGACCCACTGGGTAAATAAGGGTCAGTAAATAACTAAGACTACTATTACAGTAGTAGTGGGGATAAGGTATGAAGTCTTTGGAGAAATGTCAAGTTGAGACCTTTATTAATTTTAATTTCTCTTTTTATTTATTTGTATGTTTATTGTTGCACCGGGGATAAAACCCAGGTTTTGGCACATGCAAAGAACATGCCAGAGTTTCCATGATTCCTTTTACCCATTAAAATAATTTTGTTTTGTTTGGGGGCCACACCCAGTGTGCTCCAGAGATCACCAGTAGCAGTGCTCAGAGACTATATGGGCCCTGGAATTTGAATAGAGGTTGACTCTATGTAAAGCAAGTGCCTAAACCCTGAGCTGTCTCTTCAGCTCCTTTAACTCATTTTAATATAGAGACATTTTTGTTTGATATTTTTGTTCTTTTGCAGTTGAGTTTATTACCTCTGATGTATTTTTTAATAAACTTCTTTCCAGAAACATGTTTTGCCAAAGTTTTCCATCATTCTCTAGGCTACATTTTAATTTTGTTGCTTATTTCTGTGCAGTGCACTGCTCTTAGGCTGATGTCTCTTACAGGCTTATTTTTACTTTCATTGCTTGTGCTTTTGGTGTAGGATTTGACAAGCCCTGGCTAATACCAGCATCAAAGGGCTTAACCCTGTTTTATTCTAAGAATCAAATGGTTTTAGACGTTATACATATTTATTCTATTTTTTAATTAATCTTGAAACAAGGGTTCAATTTCATGATTTTTGGATGTGCACATGAAGCTTTCTGTGCATTATTTATGAGACTATTCCTCTCCTATTTTGAAGATTGACAAGTGAGCAACAGCGATCTGAGAAACTGCTTAATGTTACCAGGGAAATAAAATTAAAACCATAATAAGGACCCTCGAAAAAAAAAGACTATGAAATGTAATGATCAAAGAGAAGCAAGAATTCTTAATAATAATGAAAAAGACAAATGACATCAAGCACGGGTGAAGGCATGGAGAGAAAAGAGTTCTGGTGGTGGGAAGGTAAATTGGTGCCACCATTTTGATGAAGAAAAAAGCTGGAGCTTATCCGAACGCTAAGGTAGAACTCCATCTGACTCAGAAATACCACAGCAGGCTACTTTCCCAGGGAACCAAGCAGCTCTCAAGAGATACTATACTTTCACGTTCACACGGCATGCTCCAGTAAATAAGAAAAGAAACTACCTTAAAGGTTAATATCAACAGGTGACCGAGGAAGAAAAGTGGTATGCACATATAATAGAAAAATGTGCAGCTTCGAAGAGGGAGGGAAAACTCTGTTTTGTAACCTCATGGGTGGCCTGGAATGCACTGCGTAGGGAAGTCAGTCAGACTCATCAGGCACGTGCTGTAAGGTTCCTCTCAGGTGTGGAATATGAAATAGTCAGACTCACAAACTCATCAAGAAAAGTGGTGACTTCGAAGGGCTGGGGAAGTGGGGCTATAGAGATAGGATCAAGAGACAGAAAGTTTTAGCTTTACAGGTAAGTTCTAGACCTACACACCTAGTACTATATCTATAACTCTAACACAGTGCTGTATTGCTGTATTCTGTAAGTGTGAGGAGGTCAATGTTACAGTCTATATGTATTTTGCTTTTTGGGTCTCACCCAGAGATGCTCAGGGGTTACTCCTTGCTCTGCACTCAGGAATCACTCTAGAAGGTGCTCAGGGGTCCATATGGGATGCCTGGGATTGAATCTGGGGTACACTTGTCTGCATGGCATGGGAGATGTTCCCGCCACCTGGTTTCTGGAGAGCCAGGACTCAGGCTGAAAAAGAAATTGCTATTTGCAGGGTAGGACAGTTAGTCTTAGGCCTTATCCAAGCTACTTATGTCCATCACTTTGTTCTCACAGCAAATAATTTTAGAAGGAAGTAAAACAGTTTTATTTAGATATTATAGAAAGAGAGAAAGAGTGAGTGAGAGAGAAAAAAGAAAAAGAGAGAGACATTAATGCGAGCAAAAGAGATTTAGGCTTCTTCAGAGTGGGAGAGTGCCTTGCATGGCTTTCGGGAGGAATATCCTTGGATGGACACTTTTCAGATTGCCTTGCCTGGAGTTTTCTATAGACATAAAAGTCAATTAGAATATTGTATAGAGGAGAGGTGTGGACTTTCAGTGGTCCTCCGTCACGCCCCTATCACAGCTTTTAGTCTCTACTGAAGTTTGCCCTCTCTGGGGGCAAGGCTTCTCCTAAGTCAATTCTGATGCCAGTTAGAGTTATTAGCTTTCAATTCTTGTGTCCACAAAGAAAGAAAATTTAATTACTGGGTCAAGCAATGAAACCTCACACCTTGCTGGCAGCGGTCTTCACAATCCACACTCTGCAGCAGGTAAGATCTCCACCTTGCAGATTAATCCAGTCTCCAGCCCGCAGATTAATCCAGTCTCTAGCCTGGCTTGTCAGAAACCCAGCCTACAAGGACCCACCACGCAGAGACCCGCCCTTCAGAGGAGAGTATTTCAAGCCCAGGAATGCTTGAGCCTAAGACACAGGTACACCCGGCAGAGCAGAAACCAGCAATCCCGATGAGCCACGGCCGCGTGCCGCACAATTTACCTCCAAATTACCATAAATATTCTACCCACCCCTCTGAGAGAGCCCCACAAAGTAATGAGAATATAGCGCCCTCATGGCAGAGCCTGGCAAGCTGTCCGATGGGTGTTCGATATGCCAAATCCAGTAACAGAAATGTTTATTTTCCTGAACCCGAAAGAGCCCTTAATATGGCAGCAGTAAGAAAGGCAAACATGCAGTGCCTGATAAAATTTCATGGCCATCCTTAGGCTGCCAAAACGAAGAAGGACTAAAATGACTGTCTGTACTTTCAATGCATGTACGCTGGCATTGGAAGCATATATTGAGGATCTGATGCTGCAAGCGCAAAAGATCAAGTACTACATCATTGGTCTAACGGACGAGGAGGCGTCAGTTGCATCATGCTATATTTGACACCGGAGAAGAATTGTTTCAGGGAGCTGTCTCGTTTGCCAAGGCATCAAAAAACAGATGGGCTGGACATGTAATGTGATTTGGAGACAACCGACACCTGGACTAGAGCCATTACCGACTGGATCCCACGGGATGTCAAAAGATCACGTGGCCGCCCACCTACAAGATAGTCAGACTTCCTTGTAAAGACGCTGAAGGAACGTTTTGAGGCTCTTCGTATTCCTGAATCAACCAGATGCCATTGGGCTACATTGGCACGTGATAGGGTCCAATGGAAATGTTACTGGCGCCCGCTCGAGCAAATCGATGAATAACGGGATTCAAGTGATCAAGTGATCAAGTCAAGCAATAATGCTTCTAGTTGCTTTAGGGCTAATTACAGAGTATCACACTTCACTTGTATCACTTGTCTTCCCGTTCATCGATTTGCTTGAGCAGGCACCAGTAACATCTCCATTCGTTGGGAATGAGGTCCATTATTGTTACTATTTTTGGCATATCGAATACACCACGGGTAGCTTGCCAGGCTCTTCCATGGCTCTGATTCATCCCAAAGGGACCCAGTCTTTTTTTCCATGTCAGACCATCAATTACAGAGTAACTTCTTCAAATCCAACTTTGGTCTTATTGCATCCCAAGAACTCATTGCTAGATCCACCCTCTCCCACCCATCCCACCCACCCCACCATCTACCTTCCTACTTCAGGGAGATCCAAATAGTCAGTCCTCTGACCCAGGATAAAGAGGCAAAAACCACCTCTGAGGGCAAGAAGTGTTAAAGTTGTGACTGAATCCCTTTTGTGCCTAGAGGAGGAAGAGCTGGGCTGAATTTCCTCAGCCAAGCGTTGCCTGAAGATCCAACCACAACCAATCCCCACATGACGTAAGGAGACAGAAGCCTCAAAATGAATGAGCAACTTCGTACTCAGAACTTCAACTTTCCTAGAGATAATCCCTGGGGTGCCACCAACAGAGCTCATGGATGACAGTGCCCGTGGCATCTGGATTCAACCAGAGCATCGAGTGGTTGGCCTTTTCCCACCCTGATGGTCCTAAGGAAGAGCCAACAACCAACATAAAATTAGGAATACGCTGTTCTCATGGAGCTCCCCTCACTCTATGGCCAGTACCACCGCATTCAGTGCAGAGCCCACACTTTCTGTCTCCTGGCTGAATGAGTATTCCTGATCCCACGTGTGTCCCACGGTAGCCTGCAGTTATGGGCTCCTCTGCCATTTCTTGTGTTCCTCTGCTCAACTTCTTTCTCCTTCCAAAATGAGAATGTGAAGTGGATCTTTTGCTCCAGTTTGAGAGAGAAAATGTAGACATTATTCAAACTCAAGGTGAAGCTGTGGTTGTCCATTTTACAAATGGTGCCTGAACACATCCTTCCCCAGAGAGTTTCTCAGAGGAGACTGACTCCCAGGTGCAGGAGGAAGGGCCTCCTCTCTGGCTACTGAGTTCTCCTGGTGTCTGTCTCTAGTGTGCATGATAATTGGGAGCAATTGTGGACAAGGACTGAGCATAGGGCGGTAATTAGCTCCCCCATGGAGGCACAGATCTCCATCAGCCATGCAGTGGCTCCTGGTATGAATCAGGCAAAGCTGCCCAAGATGAAAGAGGGTCTTGCCCTTCTGCAGAGCAATGTCAGCAGTTTTTTACTCTGACAAGGTGTTCAGCAATGAAGCTGGTCCTGGAGCATCCAGCAGTGAAGGTTAGTTTGGAGCTTTTCTTCCAGAAACGTTTGTAGGTGTTCCAGGAAGTACTATGAATGAAGAGGTCCTGGGCAGTAGAGCTCCAGAACAGAGAGAAGGAGAGAGGAGACAGGGCGAAGAAGAGCCAAAATGACCAACAAGCTCTTTCTCCTTTCTCCTAGCTTATTTTATAGATAGAAGCCCACCAAAAACTTCTAGCCCAGACCACCATGGGCTGGGCTATCTAGAGAGGAAGCCAGGTAAATGACCCTATTGAAATGCAGATCTTCAGGTGGGCTTTTGGCTCAAGCTTCACAAATGCCAGAGCTGACTCCCTGAGATACAATCGCCCTAGCAGAGCGGAGAGGGGCTGCATCACTGAACCAGAAAGCAGTTCAGAATGTAATTTGTAGAGAATGGCATTAATACTTCTCACCATGAATATATAGCCAGCTGAATTTAGACTCTAGATCCCACTAAGGTTCAAAATCTATCAGAATAATTCACTTTGGCATTACCTTTAGAATCAGAGACTCGTCAGTTTGCCTAGAGGTGCACTGGCATGTCTCTTTGAACTAGGAGAATTGATTACATTATGGTTGATCCAAGATGGTCAAGTACTCTTGGAATATCTACATGACTGTCCCTCATGGGTACCCATGGGAGTAGGAAGAGTATTGAACTGGAACAAGGTAGATTCATAATAAGGATATTATTGCCATATAAAATTAAGAAATCCATCCAATTCTGCCCAAGCTCCCATTGTGTCTCCTCTGGAGATTCCCTAAAGGCAGGGAGCAGCTCTTCACATAAGCTGAATTTAGCAGGAGCCTAGAGCTCAGTAGGGCATGTGATCCAACATAGATACATGGAAAAAAAAAAACTTTAAATAAACTAGCAGCACTAAACCCTCCTCAGACAAATTATAAAAATCCCTATGTGGTGACTTTAAACACTGAAGAATGGCTTCTCACAAAAGGAAAAGAGGGGATGTCATGCCATGATCTCTCCCCATCTCTCCCGGGCTCTCTCTCTCCCCTCTCTTCTCTCTTCATAATACGCTGATGAACTAGCGCTCACAGCCCTCCTGAGCAGGATCTCTGAGTTCATTCATGGCTGAAAGTCTCTTCAATATTTCCTTTTTTTTCTGGTTCTGCAATATTTTTATGAACAACTTTATCGATTACTAAAGATACTCAGACTCAGAGTTGGAAATACAAAAATTTCACTGTATCACTGTCTTCCCATTGTTCATCGGTTTGCTTGAGTGGGCACTAGTAACATCTCCATTAGTCCTGTCACAAGCAAGTGTAACCCAAGGGCATCTGCTTGCTCCAGGGACAGGAGGAGCCCGAAACCATTATTCAGGTCATGGAAATGAGGTCCATAATTGTTACTAGTTTTTGGCATAACAAGTAAATAAAACACGGGTAACTTGCCAGGCTTTGCCGTGTAGGTGGTATACTCTCAGTAGAAGGCTCTCATCTTGATGAGAAACTTGCTGATGAAACTTAAAGGGGGAAGATCAGGTTTCTCTCGGATGGAGCTCTGAGGAACTATGGAGTCTGGATGTTGAGAATGACTGACTGCATGATGTGTAGTTTGTTCTGGCTTCTTGCTAGGCTTACTGGTATCAGCTAGAACCTGTTTAGAACTGCATACAATGTATAAATGTGAAAGATCTTGGCAAGGACCTTGTCCTAAAATCAGCATTCTCTAAGAATATAGCGTGGCCGCAAGGGAGCTGTGGGTCTGGCGTGGGGGGGGGTCTCTCTCTTCTGGGGCAACTGGGATGGAGGCAGAGGAAAGGGCAGGGCCCAAAACTCCACTCTGAGTCCGGCCAGAGTGGTCTCTCCCCAACCATGAGAGCAAACAAAAATTTATTGGAAAATAAAAGCTGGGGAGGAACTTAATATAATACCAAGTAAAAACCAAGCCGTCTTTGAGTAGGACTTGAAAATTTGGTTCTTGTGTTTCAAATAATAGGTGGATTCCCTTTAGACTACTGAGTGCCCTGTAGGAATCTTTAAACTATCTGCTGACCATTGGCCTAGCTACTGCCTATTATCTCTTAGTTTTTGGTGAACCCAAGGTCTTTGAGTGGAATTCAGGGTCTTGGGGAAATTATACAACTTCTCTTCTAAGGAATCCAGGAATTTTCAGGAATAATTGTGCTTGATTTGGATGTTTTCTTTGTTTGTTTTTTTGGGTCACACCTAGCTGTGCTCAAGAGTCACTACTGGCTCTGCACTCAGGAATTACTCCTTTTGGTGTTAAGGGGACACCAAAAGGGATGGGATGCTAGGGATTGAACCCAGGCAGACTGTGTGCATGGAAAAGCCCGACTCTCTGTACTATTATTCTGTCCCTTGCAAGAATTTTTTAAATGTAGGGAAAATTATATTTAAATGTGATTTCTGAGAGATAAACTGTAACGCAGTGAGGCCGGACAGAGACTACACCAGATAGGCAGAGAATTAGCTGCCTTTTTAACCAAGATAAGAAAAAAGAAAATTGGTTTAATCTTCTGGGCAATAAAGAGATGTTGAAGAAGATAATTTTAAAACTCACTTACACATAAAAAAGACAATCTAACTAGCAGATTTTTTTTTATTTTATTATGATTTATCCCTTTTCAGTTTTTATTTGACTGTTCATTTGTTTGTTCTGCTTTGTGGGTCACACCCTGTGATGCACAGGGCTTATTCCCTGGCTCTGCACCCAGGAATTACTCCTAGCTGTGCTCAGGAGATCACATGGGATGTCAGGGATCGAACCAGGGTGGGCTGTGTGCAAGGCAAACACCCTACCAGGTGCACTATTGCTCCGGCCCCTCTTTTCAGTGTTTAAAAGACTCTGGATCTGTGATTGTCTCTTGCCAGTCTCAGGACACTCTCAATTATTTGTCAAATACTTTAAGCATCAGTTGAAACTTGGTTGAGTAGTATCTTGGTTTTTTAGGGTTGGTTATTTTGCCTAACTGACTTGTTTTTGAAAAGAGGATATGTTGTGAGTGAGGAGAGCTGTGGGTGATGTGGATCTTGCCCTACAGGAAGCCAGATTCCTTGCAAGACTAGCCACTGCTATTTAGAGATTGTGACTACCAAAAACAATGACTGACAGAAAGAGGTCAGAGACTAGGAAAGGAGAGAGAAAGAAAGAGAGAAACAGAGAGAGAGAGAGAGAGAGAGAGAGAGAGGGGATATTAGCACAAGGACTCGAGGTCTTTGCATAGTCAAAATTCTGGTAATTTGTAAACTTTGTAAACTTAGAGACAGCTAATTTGCAAACTTAGAGATGAATGGTGCAGAGACATCAAAACAGGTATTAAAGCTTTTCGTTCTTCCTCTTTTGAATTTTTGCTGAGTTTGTCTCAGCCAAGGATCAAGCAGTAAGAGAAATTATGTTACTTGAGAACTATTCATGACAAAAAAAATTCAAGCTCTACTGGGGCCATATTTATAGTCTCGGCCAGGTTTAGAACCATAGCCTCAACTATCTTAATAAATCTTGAGCACTGTGCCTTTAAGATCCCACAGTCTATCTCCAAGTGATATAATAATTTTTTTTGAAGGAGCGGGGCCGGAGCAATAGCACAGCAGGGAGGGAATTTGCCTTGCAAGCGGCAGACCTGGGTTCGATCCCCGGCATCCCATATGGTCCCCCCGAGCACCACCAGGAGCAATTCCTGAGCAGAGAGCCAGGAGTAACCCCTGAGTATCGCCAGGTGTGACCCAAAAAAGCAAAAAAACTTTTTAAAAAAGGAGCAAGAATTCAAACGCCCCTTTTTTTTCTACTCTAGACACAAAGGTTGATTGTTCTCATTTAACAGGGTTCCGCCTAAATCAGATCAACTCTGCCGGGAAGAGATAGGACCAAGGAAATGTACTGAAATATTCCTGGGATCTTCAAAGAGCCAGTGTCTTGCAGGGAGTAAGGAGAACCTCTTGACAGGTTGCAGATCAGATGCGGAGGAGAAATATCAGATATTCAAACATGTCTTCAAATGACAGCTCTATATGACACATTTGTGTTGAAGTATTTTACCGACGGTGAAGAGATAGTTCTGCACATAATGGTGGGGTCCAGCACCAGGCTGGATACACATACCAGTGGGAGGAATAAAGGAATGACCTTTGAGAGTCATCATTGACAAAGTTAAAGGGAATTTAATTTTGAATAACAGATTATCAAAAATGAAGACCCAACGGTATAATCTACAAAGAAGAGGCTGGTAGGAAGGCGTTGTTTAGCAAATCCTATGTTTTTCGTGAATAACGTGCCCAAGTTCACCATAAACCATTGCAGACATACAGCAGAAGGAGAACACGCTCACGTGGAGTGACTCACCGGGGCCACTTACAGCACATCTCCCCCACACTCCCACACTCCCCCTCCCTCCCCATCCTCACACTCACTCCGTCCATCACGACCATCTCCTAGGCTGTCATTTCGTTCTCAGAGGGAAGAGTATGATTTCTCAGTTCACAGGTCTCTGAACAAGATCACGTTCCTTTGTACCACGGGGGGCCTCTCTCCATGGCTAATTCCTCCCATGTGACAGAATTCCTGCTCCTGGGTTTCTCCAGCCTCGGGAAGTGCAGCTCGTCCTCTTCGTGGTCTTTCTCAGCGTCTATCTGATCATCCTGAGTGGAAACGTCACCATCATTTCTGTCATCCGCCTGGACCGCAGCCTGCACACGCCCATGTACTTCTTCCTCAGCGTCCTCTCTACCTCTGAGATCTTCTACACAGTCGTCATCCTGCCCAAGATGCTCGTCAACCTGCTCTCTGTGCTCAGGACGCTTTCCTTTGCCTGCTGCGCTATCCAGATGTTCTTCTTCCTTGGCTTTGCTATCAACAACTGTCTCCTCCTGGGGGTGATGGGCTATGACCGCTACGCAGCCATCTGCCACCCGCTCCGCTACCCCATCCTCATGAGCTGGAGGATTTGTAGGCAGCTCAGCGGCAACGTGCATTGTCAGCGGCTTCCTAATCTCTCTTATAGGAACCACACTGGTCTTCTCTCTCCTTTCTGTGGCCCCAACAAAGTCAACCACTACTTCTGTGACATCTCCCCAGTCATCCGTCTTGCCTGTGGAGAAACCTACGTCAATGAGTTGGTTATCTTCATCTGTGGGGTCTTGGTGCTGGTGGTGCCCCTGACTTTCATCTGCATCTCTTATGGCTTCATTGTTCGCACCATCCTGCGCATCCCATCAACAGAAGGCAAGAGAAAAGCCTTCTCCACCTGTGCCTCGCACCTCATTGTGGTCATTATCCACTATGGCTGTGCTTCCTCTGTTTACCTGAGACTCTCGGCCAAGCACTCTTCTGGCAAAGACAGGCTGGTGACAGTGACCTACACGGTGGTCACCCCGCTTCTGAACCCCATGGTGTACAGCCTCAGGAACAAGGACGTGCAGATGGCCATTCGCAAAGTGATCAGAAAGGCTGGAATTTCGCTGAAGGCTTTTTAACAAACTCATTTTCAGCACTTGTGCCAAAGTCTTTCCTCAAGGCACTATAAAGCTTCCAGGAACTGTTTTATTGTGAGGCTTTGGGGATGAAGGACAGTGAAACAGATGAGAAAGTTCATCTCTGGGCTCATAACAGATGCTTTTTTTCAGGATTAGACATGACTGCATCACTCTGTTGATTTTACGCAGGACCTCAAGCTATTGACCGGAAGCATCATGAGGGGGTTGTTTTTATATTGTTACTTCTTCCCATTCTGTTTTCAATGCTAAGCATTTGGATTACCTTTTACACATTTTGATTTTTTTTTTAATTTTAGTCACACTGGGGGTACTCAGAGGTTACTTCTGGCTTTACACTCAGGACTTACTCCTTGTTGCATTCAGGGCACCATATGGGATGCTGGGGATCAAACTACTTGCATACTGTTTATTGCGCTAGCCCCTTTATTTTTCTTAATATTTTATTATGCCACCATTAGTATACAATTACAAGATGTTCATGTTTGAATTTTGGTTCTCCAGTTTTCCAACACCCATCCCTCCACCCCTGCCCATTTCCCATCACCAATGTCCCCACCTCCCTCCCCATTTCCCCAGCCTGCATCCATGGCAAGTTCTTTATCTCCTTTCTCTCTCTCTCTCTCTCTCTCTCTCTCTCTCTCTCTCTCTCTCTCTCTCCCCTCTCTTTTTCTTACACATTGTATATTTTAATATATTCTAGAACATGATTGGTTCCACTAGTTTGATGTGCCGGGTCTGGACCACTAAAATGGAGGCTATTATGGTGAGTGAGTCTCATTCGACTGCCTCTGAGGCCCTCCAGAGGTGATGGGCCCACCCCAAAACCCATCTTGCCTCCTGGGAGCTTCATAGTCAGCTGAGCTAGGGAAGAGCAAGATGGCATCTCTCCTCTGTGCTTCTGAGTCTCTGCATCATGGCCAAAAGCCCCAAGGCAGTTTGTAGGCAGAGCCACCAGGCCTCTGGGACGGGTCAGAGAGGGAAAGGGTACCCCAGCTCCATCTCCAGGAACTCCCGGTGACTTCTGCCTCCAAAAGCCACCTACCTGGACTCGAACTCGGCTGCTCTGAGCTGGTCTTGAGATCAGGTCTTTCTTGCATGGGTTCTGATGAGCTGTGTGGTCCAGACCATGATAATGGCAGCTATTGTGGTGAGCGAGTCTCACCCAGCTGCTTCCGAGGCCCTACAGAAGTGATGGGCCCACCCCCAAAACCCATCTTGCCTCCTGGGAGCCTCATGGTCAGCTGAGCTAGTGGAGAGCCAGATGGTAGCTCTCCCCCATGTGTCTGAGTCTCTCATCTTTCTCTCTATCTCTATTTCTGTCTCTGCATTTCTCTCTCTCTGCTCCTACACCTTGTGACTTGCCTTATAGTTCATGATGCAATTATCTATGTGTATATTCAGTAGTGAGTTCTAGTGTGACATTATAGTTCCTCATTCCCCATCAACCTCCCAGTTTGTTACAACTACAATGATCATTATGGTGTGCAGATGTGAAAGATCCTGGGAAGGACCTGGTCCTAGCCTATTTTGTTATCTAAGCCTCTTGGCAGCTGCACACTGTCACAGCTGTGCATCTGGTTTGCCCCTTGTCCGGTTCATCTGGTTGTGGAGGCTGCAAGCCCGTAGCCATGCCCACTGGCATGGAGAGGGAGGAGCCCAAATCCCTGCTCCAATTCTGGCCAGCATGACTTCTCCCCCACATGACTGCTTTACCCCAGGAGCTACGTTGGTCTTGGCCCGGGACTAGCCAATTCATCAGGAACTCCATGGGCGCTTGCGTGGGCTGGGCAGGACAGCTGTGCGACTGGTCTATTCCTTTCCAGTTCATCTCTATTGTTGCTGATTCTGGCTTATTGAATACATCACAGGTAGCTTGCCAGGCTCTGCCATAGCTCTTGGTTCATCCTATGTCAGACCATCCACCATCCAGGGCCCACAGGGTAGAGCCCTGGGGGTGTAGACAAGCCTGTCTCCTGTCTGTCACCTGCCAACGCAGCTGGCACTGCAGCCACACCTCCAACACCTCGAGAGGGCAGGTGGCCCCCTTTATGTTATTTTTATTATTGCTAAATGTAAGGTGCAGTTTTTCTATGTCAATTATTTTGCATTGTCATTTATTGATCAAATGCTTTTTTAGGAATAAAGTCTTTTTAATAACAAATATATTTCTGTTGGCTATTGAAATAATCTGATGGTCATTTAAGTTTATTTGTGTTTGTGAAAAAAAGTCATTATATTTTATTTTAGAATTTATTGTCTTTCTGTCACACATCCAAAAAAAGTAACAACAACCAGTGCTAGGGATACAGGGAGAAAAGAACTCTTGTTCACTGTTGGTGGAATGTGGACTGGTCCAACCTTTTTATTTATTTATTTATTTATTTTTTTTTTTTTGCTTTTTGGGTCACACCCAGCAATGCTCAGGGGTTTCTCCTAGCTCTGTCTGCACTCAGGAACTACTCCTGGCAGTGCTTGGAGGACCATATGGGATGCCGGGGATCGAACCTGGGCTGGCACAGGCTGGCCGTATGCAAGGCAAATGCCCTACCAGCTGGATTATCGCTCTGGCCCTGGTCCAGCTTTTTTGGGAAAACAATATGGACATTACTCCAAAAACTAGAAATTGAGCACCCATTTGACTCAGCCATTTGACTTTCTTTTTTTAATTTTTTTTTTTTTGCTTTTTGGGTCACACCCAGCGATGCTCAGGGGTTTCTCCTGGCTCTGCTCAGGAATTACTCCTGGCGGTGCTTGGGGGACCATATGGGATGCCGGGATCGACCCAGGCCGGCTAGGCCGACCGCGTGTAAGGCCGCCCTACCCGCTGGGCTATCCTCCGCCCCTTTTTTTTTTTTCTTTTTTGGGTCACTCCTGGCGGGGCTCAGGGGGTTACCCTGGCTCTGCCTCAGGAATTACTCCTGGCGGTGTTCAGGGGACCATATGGGATGCTGGGGGATCAAACCCGGCGGCGCGCGGGCGCTCAAGCAACGCCCTACGCTAGGCTATCCTCCATACCACTCCTGGGAATAAACATTTGGAGGCCAAAAACACACAGCAGAAACACCATTTGTACTTCTATATTCATTGCAGCACTATTCACAGTAACCAGAATCTGGAAATAACCTGAGTGCCCAAGAACAGAAAACTAGATAAAAAAAAACTATGGTACATCTACACAATGGAATATTCTGTAGCTGTTAGGAAAAAATGAAGTCATGAATTTTTCCCACAAATGGATGTAAATGGAGATTGTTAGGAAAAATGAAGTCATGAATTTTTCCCACAAATGGATGTACATGGAGATTATCATGCTGAACAAAATTAGTCAGAAGGAAAAGGACAGATATAGAATAACTTCACTTATCTGTGAATTATTAAAAAAAATATTATGATACTAATACCCAAGGCTTGGCAAAACAGGGTCCAGGAGGAACTGTGAAGGTTTGGAATCTGCCACCGGTGTGTGTGGGGGCAGAGGTTAGGCAAGATAAAGAAGGTATCAGTCAGCCAATAATATTTGGAAATGGTAGCTAAACTAGAACTGAGTATGAAAGTATCTAAAGGGAATGCATGATAATCCCTCAATATATGCATTGCAAACTGCATTGTGCAGTGAGAGAGAAAGAGAAAAGAAGAAGAGGAGGAGGAGGAGGGGGAGGAGAAGAAGAAGAAGAACAAGAAGAAGAACAAGAACAAGAAGAACAAGAAGAACAAGAAGAACAAGAACGAAGAAGAACAACAACAACAAAAAAGAAGAAGAAGAAGAAGAAGAAGAAGAAGAAGAACAAGAACAAGAACAAGAAGAACAAGAACAAGAAGAACAAGAAGAAGAGTAAGAACAAGAAAAAGAACAAGCACAAGCACAAGAAGTATGCCTGCTATATAGGCAGATGAAGTCGAGTGAGGGAGGGAGACAGGGTAAGTTGTCTTACCTGTCTCCACATTTCCCACTGGGAAATGTGCACTGGAGGAGGGATGGGGCTGCAACATTGTATGACTGAAAGGCAATCATGAACAGCTATGTAATTGTCTACCCCATGGTGATATAATAAAAAAAGAATTTATTGTCTTTATTTTGTGATTCTTTTTTTGTTTGTTATTAGGCCACACCTGGTGATACTCAGGGCTTACACTCAGGGATCATGTCTGGCAGTGCTCAGGGGACCATACAGGATGTCAGGGACGAAACCCAAGTCAACTGTGAAAAACAAGAGTGCCTTAGTCCCTGTACTGTTTCTCTGGCCCTGAGTATCTTGATTTTGAGTAAATTTTCAGTATGCATAATAAATAATGGAGTCCAGACTCCACAGCTCATCAGATCTCCACCCAAGAGAAAAGTCAATCTCAAGCCCTGCTCATTAGAGTCCCACCCTACAGCAAAGACTATTTCAAGCCCAGGTATGCCTGATCCAGAGACTCAGACACAAGGGGCAGAGCTACTACTGGCTCTCCCTGTGCTCAGCTGATCATGAGGCACCCAGGAGGGAAGGCAAGTACTAACCCTGGCCCGCCATCCCAATGAGCCTCACAAGAAGCCATAGGAACCCCCCACACCATGAGGGCCGCCATTTTCAACATCCGGACTCCACAGCTCTTCAGAGCTCCAACCAAGAGAAAAGTCAATTTCTATCCCATTGCACAAGGCCACTTTTTGACCACGCGGTTCATCAATAAATGCAGATGAGAGTCTAATACTGAGCCTGGCAAGCTATCCTGTTGTTGTATTTGATATGACAAAAACCAGTAACAATTACAGACCTCATTCCCATGACCTGAACAAATGGTTTGAGGCTCTTCCTGTCCCTGGAGCGAGCAGATGCCCTTGGGCTACACTAGTACTCAACAGGATATATGGAGATGTTACTGGTGCCCCCTCAGGCAAATTGATGAACGAGAAGACAAGTGATACAAGTGATAGTAAATTGTATCTTAATAGTATCTTAATTTTGTAATGAAACTGTTTTATAATGAAACATAAGTTTTTGTTTTGTGGATAGGTGACTTAGCATGTCTTCATAGTATTAAGTTAAAATATTTTGCTACATTTATTTCATTAGTTTTTTATTTTTAACAATATTGACTTGTGGGTTTTTCTGAAATCTCATTGCTTAAAAATGCTAAATAAATCTTTTGATGTTTAAAATACATGTTCTGTGTCTAATCTTGCTAATATGATGACACAGAGAGACAATTAAAAAATGAGTGTATGTAGTGCAACCCACAATCTGTAAGAGAAGGAAAAGAGAGAGGGAGAGAGAAAAGAGATAAAGAACCTGCCATTTAGGTAGGCTATGGGATGGGGGAGGGAATTGGGTACATTGGTGGTGGGAAATGGGCACTGGTGGAAGGCAGGGTGCTGGAACACTATGTGACCAAAACCTCTAAACATGAACAACGTTGTAATTGTATATCTCACGGTGGTATAATAAAATATTTAATTAAAAAATGAACTTAGGGGCCGGAGCGATACCCCAGCAGGTAGGGTATTTGCCTTGCACGCAGCCGGCCTATGCCGGCCCAGGTTCGATCCCGGCATCCCAAGCACCGAGCACCGCCAGGAGTAATTCCCGAGTGCAGATTCAGGAGAAATCCCTGAGCATTGCCAGGTGTGACCCCCAAAAAAAAAAAAAGCAAAAAAAAAAAAACTAACTCAAAAGCAGAAGAATTACCAAAACCAGCAGAAACATAATCAGAGAGAGAGAACAGGGTTTAAGGCACTTGTCTTGCATGTGGCTGACCCATGCTCAACCCTTAACCCCATATATGGTCCTCAGGCATCATCTGGGGTCATTCCTGAGTACAGAGGCAAGAGCATCCTGGGTGTGTCCCAAAACAAAAGAAATAAAAAAGAGAAAGAAAGAAAACAAAGAAAATGTGCTAAGCTTAAAAGAGAACCTGAAAACCTGTGACGAGTAGAGAAGAAACCCCAGCAGGCAAACCCACAGAGTTCTTCTGGGCAGCCTTTGCCATACGGCTCAGACACTGGTCAGCTAGAGGCTGCACAAAGGCCCTCCTCCTCTCTCAGCACTTCTCAAATGGCCACAGCAAAGGAGCAGCAAAGACTCTTTTTTGGTTCATCACAAGGCAATATTTAAATAAATACAACAAAAGCGAATTGTTAGAAAACAGGAAACAGCTCAACTACTATCTGGCTAGCAACGGGGTGTTTCCTTTTTTAAAGCCCTCACTTTGAACCTTCTCTCAGTCCTGATTTATTGGTTTGGACATTTACGGTTTATGTGCTACATGTCATGTTTATGATGTTTGCAAAACCTAAATTCATAAAAAAACAATTTCAACTTTAGAAGTTGTATAGCACCAACAGGTAGTATATTGGCCATTCCATTAATTTTTTGTACAGCTAAAAAGTCAAATATCATTCATCCAAATGCAACTTTGTAGGAATACTATGCAGCTGTCAGGAAAAACGAAGTCATGAAATTTGCCTATAAATGGATGGACAAGGAGAGGATCAAGCTGAGTGAAATTACCAGAGGGAAAAGGACAGATATAAATGACTACATTTATTTGCGGGATGTAAAAAAAAATAGCCTAAAAAAACCGGATAGGATGATTACACTTGAAGAGATGTGGCCCACTGCCAGCAATTTCTATCTTCATTGTCTACGCACCAACATCCACATACAAAGAAGATGAAATTGAGAAATTCTACATGGAATTGGAGGAGTTCTATAAAAAAGATCACACCTTCTACAAGATCATAGTCGGTGATTTTAATGCCAAGATAGGACCGAGAAGATCGGCCATGGGTCCCACATCGGGACCCATGGCCTAGAATGGAACGAACAGGGTGAGAGACTATCTGAGTTCATCATGTCCACCAAGACCATTCATGGGAACTCACAGTTCCAGAAGGCTGAAGCGAAACATTGGACATGGGAATCTCCTGGCGGACAGTTCCACAATGAAATTGACCACATCATCTTCAATCGACGGTTTTGTCTGACCGATGTTGCTGTCGTCCCCAAATTCCAAACAGGATCGGACCACCATCTCCTTCGTGCAAAATTCTACTTCACACAACGGGGAGAAAAGGCTGCAAAGTTTAAGAAGAGAACTCCCAGAACGACCACCAACTGGGAACTCTTTGGCACCATTGCAGCAACATGGGAGATACCATCATTGACGACATCGATGAAGAATACAACCGACTGGTTCAGCACCTCCATGATTGCGCGAAGAATGCTGAGAGAGAGAAAGACACAAAAGGACGCTTGTCTTCAGAAACTCTTGAGCTCATTCACCAACGTGGCAAGGCACAAGCCTCAGGAGACCAAATGCTAGCGTCCAAGCTTGCTAAACGGTGCAGAGAAGTGATAAAAGAAGACCTCAAAGACAGAAGATCAGAAATACTGGAAGATGCAGCAGAAGCCTGGAAAAAGCATTTGCACTGCCCGCCTGTCCTTCGCCAACTATAAGACCAAGACGACTGCTCTCCGATGCCCCGATGGGTCTATCACATCTTCCAGAAAGGCAATGGAGATTATCCATGACTTCTACTCAAATCTCTTTGATAACCACAACCACTTGCCCACATACCAAATTCCACAGGATGGACATGTCATTCCCAACGTTCTCCCTTCTGAAATCCGACATGCCATCTCGTCGGTAAAGAAGGGAACAGCACCAGGCCCAGACAAAGTCAGACCCGAACACCTGAAGAATCTGCCGTCGGTACTCATCAATACACTAGCTCGGCTCTTCACACGCTACCTGTCCGAATGCAAGGTGCCCTCCCAATGGAAAACCAGCAGGACAGTTCTACTGTTCAAGAAGGGAGACATTCACGACACCGGCAACTATCGCCCCATCTGCCTGTTGTTCGTCATCTACAAGCTGTTTACACGAGTCATCCTGAACAGGATTGACAGAACACTAGATGAAGGACAACCATGCGAGCAAGCAGGCTTCTGGAAAGGATTCAGCACAATTGACCATATCCACACAGTAACCAAGCTCATCGAGGTTTGTAGGGAGTACAAGATGCTGCTCTGTCTCACGTTGATTGATTTACAGAAAGCCTTTGATTCTGTGGAGACTGAAGCAGTCATCGAAGCCCTAGCCAAACAGGGTGTTCAAACCCAATACATCAAGATCCTTCATGAGCTGTATCACGGATTCACCACCAGGATCTCACCATTCTACAAAGAAGTGATCATTGATGTCAAAAGAGGGGGTTCGACAGGGTGGTACCATTTCACCAAAACTCTTCAGTGCCACCCTCGAGAACATCATGCAACAATTAGAATGGGAAGGAATGGGAGTGAAGATAGATGGTCTGGAACTACACCACCTCCACTTCGCTGATGACATCGTTCTAATAACACCAAACATTAGCCAAGTGGCACAAATGCTGGCTGACTTCGACAGAGAATGTGGAAAGATAGGTCTAAAGCTGAATCTAAAGAAAACTATGTTTATAAAAAATGAACTAGTTCCAGAGGCCCCATTCACTCTCAATGGAACAAACATCTCTGAATGCAGCAGCTATGTGTACCTAGGTAGAGAAATCAACATGATGAACGACCTAAAACCTGAGCTGCTCAGGAGGAAGAGAGTGGCATGGAATGCCTTTAAAGGCATCGAAGGAATAGCTAAAAAGGACAAAGAACCTCCGGCTCCAGGAACATCTCTTTGACTCCACCGTTCTCCCTGCATTAACATATGCTTCAGAGACCTGGGCCCTACGAAAGCAGGATGAGAATGCTATTTGGGTCTCCCAGAGAGGAATTGAAAGAGCTATGCTTGGAATATCACGCCTCACTCAAGTGAGAGAAGGAATCCGGAGTTCTGACCTCCATCACTATTCCAGAATCAGGGATGCTCTCTCTCCTTTGCCAAGGCATCAAAAATCAGATGGGCTGGACATGTAATGCGATTTGGAGACAACCGCTGGACTAGAGCCGTTACTGACTGGATCCCACGGGATGTCAAAAGATCACGTGGCCACCCACCTACAGGATGGTCAGACTTCCTTGTCAAGACCCTGAAGGAACGGTTTGAGGTTCTTCATATTCCTGAATCAACCAGATGCCATTGGGCTACATTGGCACGTGATAGGGTCCAATGGAAATGTTACTGGCGCCCGCTCGAGCAAATAGATGAATCATGGGATTCAAGTGATCAAGTGATCAAAAAAAATAGCATGATACCAATATCCAAGGCCAGACAAAACATGGATCAGGAGGTCTTGTCAGTGGGTGGAATCTACCGCAAGTGTGTGGGAGTTAGAGTAAGACAGAGAAGGGAACAAGGTGCTAACAATTGTTGGAAATGATAATACGACACTAGAACAAAATGTAAAATTGTAAAGTTATTCTTTCACTGTTGAATTTCCTTGACAAACTTAGAGAAAGTTAACTGACATAATGTGGCTTAGCTGATTTCTTGAACTCTTCCGTTGCAGCTGAGTTTTGTTTTATTGTGTATCACATCCAGAGGTGCTCATAGATTGCTCCAAACTCTGTGCTGGGGAACATTCCAGGGATTGAATCCCACATGAAAGGCATATCTGAACGATCTCTCTGGTTCCTATAAAATAAACTTTAAATGTATATCAGGTACTACCCTAGAGATAGGGGCTAAAAATTGGCAAAAGAAAAAGAGAAAAAACAATCCACCGAGGAGGCAGAGAGCAGTAACTTAATGTAGAAGAATAAATGCCTGTGAATTTGTGATGCTGGTTAGAGAGAAAATCACATGCAAGTGTTCTGTTCAGGGTGGGCCTCTGAGTCACTTACACAGTGATGTCACATCAACCCAAAGAATTAACCAAATCTGACTAAGCCTATCCTGAACTGCTTGTTGTTAAAGCACTAGAGATACACTCTCCTGCGCCCAATTGCAGTCTCATGTATTCACACCGGAAGTCCTAAAACGCAGTTTTCTAAAACAGTTTTCTCTTTTTCCATTTCTCTTTCTATTGTGTTGCTGATGTAATGATAGTTTTTAATGATGCATCAATACATTTTCCATATCTGTCACCTTGAAGTCTCATGGACTGCTAGAGGGTGAAGTCTGCAATGTGGAGTGTGGATTGCTGTCCAGCCCAGGGGTGCATTAGGCAGTGATCACCTGCCCAGAGTGTTTGGCTCCAGTGGAGTGTGCCTTTTACCTCACTTCAAAGAGGGCTTGGTAAACAAATGCGGACAGTGTTTCCTCCAACCTGGGACCCTTGGACATGCCCCGGGTTATTCTCAGGAAGTGCAGGAAAGAATAAGACGTTGGGAGAGGACCCTGGGTGTGTCCCACAAATTCATTCTCAGGCTTGAGTCCCTGTAGCTTAGGCAAACCCTTGCTTGAGATCTTTCTTCCCCAGGAATCTAAAAATCAATAAATTTTAAAAAATTTTTAAATAAATTAAAATTTAATTTTTAAAATCTATAGCTTAATTTATTCAAATCTAAAAATCAATAAATTATGATCCCCAAACCCTGCAATCTTCCTTCAGTCGCAGACCTGCTCCCTGCAGCTCCTTACCCATGTTTCAGCTCTACCTGCCAACATCAGCTTCTCCCCAGCCCTTTAACTGTGCTTCTGTGCTTGCGGGGACCAAGACCAAAAGGGATGTTTTTCCTTCCTCTACAGTGAAAGAGTGAGTCTTAATTTGCCTTGTGAATGCTCTGGAAGCAAAGGGATTCTCCCTTAAGCCATAGACCTTCGGGTGTTTCCTCCTGTGGTCTGTCTTCCATACTCTAATCTTCAGTAGCCTTCACAGCTAATGATCTCCCAGCAACATGGGATTAATTTGGTGCATAATTGTCAATGACGGACCTGTGAGACAGAGTATACATGTGTTTGCATCCTCTTTACTCATTGAAGCAAGGGTTGGAGTTGTGCCAAAAACAGCTGCCGTAATGGCTCCCTAGAGTACATGAGAGAGTGGCTGGGCCAGCACGTGGGGCCACAGTAGACAAGAAACAAAAGAAAACTTCTTCCAAGATGTTTTAAGTGAATGTTCTTTGGGACTCTTAACAGATCCAGGTAGGAGAGAGAGCAGGATGGGCACCCTGGTGCCAGTAGGACTGAGGGGCAGAATAGAGCCATTTCAAGAGGGAAATTGCCCCAGAATTTGTTCTGAGTCTCAGTCAAGTAGATTTTCTGGGCTTCAGGAGTTCATATGTCTTGATGGGAGAGAACTTGAGGAAAATAGAACTTATTAGATTATTCTTTGTGGTCAGTTGAGTGGAGGTACTGTTGCATCCACGAGCAGAGCAGCGCCACACTCCTCTGCTCATCACATTGCCGCCACCAACGATGATTTTATAAAAGCCCTAAAACCCCAGTTTGCCTACTTAGTGAGGGCATGTAGGAGAAACAAGACAGGAATGGATGGTGGCTGGGAAGACACTAGGAAAGTCAGTGCAGAGCTCAGGAAAAGACAAAATTCGAAGGAGACCTCACACACTGGCGTAAACCAGCCCAGGGCTAAATCCAAACAAAGACTGTAGGTACTTCTGTCTGCAAATATGCAAATAAGGGGCTCCTGGTGCCTGTGCTCTGAAAGGCCAGTTCCATAGAGCATCTTCTGGGAATGCCTGAAAAGGCTAAGAGCAGTCACTCCGGCACTGACCAACTCATCCACTGCTCTCTGCTCTCTGCAGCTCCCGCTGTCACAGACTCTGTTACACAAGGAGGAAGCAGGAGAAATGACGCTAACCCAGGGGTCTTTCTTTACAGACCTTCTGCTCTCTGGAAGGCCAATCTGTGGACACACGCCTCATCCCATGAACCGCAGACATGGGAACAGAGGTAAATTGCACTGCCCTGGGGAGACCCTGGGGGTATTCTGTTAGCCCGCAACTGATGGGAAAAGAATTATAAGATTCAGGCTGATAACAATTTTGTGATTTACTTTTAAGTAATCTTTTAGCAAGGCATTCATGACTATGGTGCAAGTGTTGGACTGGTCTTAATGGATATAGCCATTCGTATCCATGGTTATGTGTGCAGTTAAATCAGTTATAACTTAGTGTGGTATCACTGTATCACTGTCTTCCCGTTGTTCATCTTGTCACAAGCAAGTGTAACCCAAGGGCATTTGCTTGCTCCAGGAGCAGGAAGAGCCTCAAACCATTCTTCAGGTCATGGAATTGAGGTCCATAATTGTTACTAATTTTTGGCATAACAAATAAATTAAACACGGTAGCTTGCCAGGCTCTGCCAGGTGGGTTGTATACTCTCAGTAGAAGGCTCTCATCTCGAGCATTTACTGATGAAACTTAAAGGGAAAGATCAGGTTTTCTATTATTTGTAGTAGTATTAGTAGTAGTAGTATCAGTCTCTTGTGGTGCTGAACCCAGGCCCTCATACAAGCAAAGCAATGGCCCCTATTTAACTTATTGATTTAGTTGTTTTGTGGGCCACACCTGGCAGTGCAGTGTGGTGTTAGGTTATAATCAGATCTTATTCCAAGATTTCTGTTTCTAAGGTTAAAATTTCACCTTTCCTTTCATGACAGAGATTAAAAATTGACTTTAAAAATAGGAGCCAGAGCAATCATTCACTGAGTCGATCTCATGGTTTGCAAGCTGTTGACCAGGAGTTCAAGCATGTGATTTCCAAGCGCCACCAGGAGTGACCGCCTACCCCCCTGCCCCCTCAACCTGCAGCACAGTACTGGGAGTAGCCCAGGAAAGCTAGTATAAACCAGGGTTCCTTAAAGGGTTTCTACTCATGGCCATTTTTACACCTGAGAAATACAATGTGGGCAGGCACTGTTGGAAACATCTCAGATTCATGAAATGTCTGATTTTAAGTTCTGGTTGTTGTAGGTTCACAACATTTTTGCTATTGCCATTTTTATGACACCCCCAAACAATTATGCAACCGCTTTTGGTTTTATAGTACACAATTTAAAAAACTAAGGGTAGAAGTAAAATATCTATTAGATATGGATATTTATCTATTTCAGTTATCAATAAACACATATGGCAATGAATGAATAATTTACTGAGAATAGTGGCCCTAAGAGAGACTCTCAGAGCTTCCCAGAGTCTACTCTTCATTCTGTTCCATTTAGAGAAGAAAAGAACACAGACACATGAGCTTTCAACCCACAGGGAAGCCCCCCACAGGCAAAACACTTGGAGGTGAAGGGGGCGTTAGATCCCTGCCCCTGTGTATAGGATGGCTGTTAGTTGATCTCTTACATTGAGTTATACTAATTAAAGCCTTCGTTTTTCAACCTGCTGCTTTACTTTCTTTAGGCATTTTAATTTTTTCCACTATTAATACTTTGCAGATTCCCCAAGAGTTGAGGTGAATTAATGAGGAAGCATTTGTCAGTGAGGAAAAAGCTGTCAAGGTGAAGGGTCAGGCAACGTTGACTTCTGTGAATCCCTGATCTATTGGGAAAACAGTGGAGAGACATAATGGCTCATACAGAGGCGAAGACTGATGGCTGTGATTTTCTTTTTTGGGATGAGAAAACTGCAACCATAGTTTAGTCAGACCATCTTCTAGGGCCGAGGGCTAAGTGCTCTGATCAGAGAGATCAGAGATGACCCAGCTGTGGAAAAACATATTTTTTTCTGGTTCCATCTCACACACCGCCTCCACCTATATGAGGGTCCCTTCCCCTGCCCTCAATCAAAGGGATGAGACAGGCTGCATGAGATGGATGAGGGGGCTAAATTGACACAATTTGATCAATAGAATAGGCAAGTGAAAATTGGATTGACATGTGGCTTGGTAGTTTTATGAGCATGAAGCAGGAGGCTGATTTCTCATAGAACTTTAGGTGGTGATTTGATCAGACTCTGTCCAAAGGGAAAGTTAGGATGAACAACAGACACCTCTGAAAATGAGTCACACCTGTGTGGGAGCCGGTGCCCTGCAGGCTCTGCTCTGCTTTATCGTCCATGAGAAACCCCAAGATAGTTGATCCATGTCTTCAGGAATTATTTGAAATTAAAGCCAAATTATAACCAAACAGGCTGAAATGTGTCAGTTTTTTTTTTTTTTTTTTGGGTCACACCTGGTGATGCTCAGGGGTTTCTCCTAGCTCTGCACTCAAGAATTACTCCTGGCGGTGCTCAGGAGACCATATGGGATGCCGGGGATCGAACCCAGGCCAACATGGGCCAGCCACGTGCAAGGCAAAAGTCTTGAGATGCAATAAGAAAATGAGACACAGATACCAGGCTCCTGGCATAACACGGAAAGCTTCATGCATGCCCTGTCGCCAGAGCCAGTAGGCACTGGGGGAAATGCCCAGACTGGGCTGCGTAAAGTTCACTCAGTTCCTTAAGTTTACTGGTCCCAGCCACAGGCTTTCCTTCCTCTTTCTCCAGTGTTTCGTGCCTCCAACAACCCGTTCCTGCTCTCTCTTCTCCTCAGGTCAGGCTGTGGGAGCCAACCAGCCAAGCTAACTTCTCCTTCATCACAGAGTTCCTATTGCTGGGATTCTCCAACCTTGGAGACGCCCAGCTCATCCTCTTTGCTGTTTTCCTGTGCCTGTATCTGATCATCCTGAGTGGGAACATCACCATTGTCACTGTCATCCGCCTGGACCGCAGCCTCCACACACCCATGTACTTCTTCCTAGGGATCCTCTCCATCTCGGAGACATGCTACACCTTTGTCATCCTGCCCAAGATGCTCATCAACCTGCTGTCTCTGCTCAGAACTATCTCCTATACCAACTGCGCCATCCAGATGTTCTTCTTCTTGGGCTTTGCTGTCACCAACTGCCTGCTCTTGGGAGTCATGGGCTATGACCGGTATGTGGCCATCTGCCATCCACTACGATACCCCCATTCTCATGAGCTGGAAGATGTGTGCCCAACTGGCAGCTGCTTGTGCTGTCATTGGCTTTCTTTTCTCACTCACAGGCTCTCTCTTAGTCTTTACTCTCCCTTTCTGTGGCCCCAACAAAGTCAACCACTACTTCTGTGACATCTCCCCAGTCATCCGTCTTGCCTGTGCAGAAACCTACATCAATGAGTTGGTCATCTTCATTGGTGGAGTCTTTGCACTTATGGTGCCCATGACTTTCATCTGCATCTCTTATGGCTTCATTGTTCGCACCATCCTGCGCATCCCATCAACAGAAGGCAAGAGAAAAGCCTTCTCCACCTGTGCCTCACACCTCACCGTGGTCATTATCCACTATGGCTGTGCTTCCTCTGTCTATCTGAGACCCTCGGCCAAGCACTCTTCTGGCAAAGACAGGTTGGTGACGGTGACCTACACGGTGGTCACCCCGCTTCTGAACCCCATGGTGTACAGCCTCAGGAACAAGGACGTGCAGACGGCCATTCGCAAAGTGATTGGTAGAGGATGGTTTTACCCTAAAGGTCTAGGATAACAATCTTGCACACTGGTGAACACATTCTTTCTTAGAGAAAGCGATAGTAAGACTGTAACTGACGATGTGACAATGCTGATCTCTCATTATTTAGCACCTGCAGTGAAAGATTCCTCACGTATCACTTGGATAGATTTTAGGTTGCAACTTAAAACTTGGCTTAATTGTCAAGTCCAAGGAACAAATATTCTTAAACTTGCACACATATTTCCATTTTTTGAACACTTATGATATGACTTTAGTCTTTCCTATAAAGGTTAGTGGAATGTGGATTATGAATGGTTATCCATGTAGAAGAGTCCAGAGTCACACCCTCCCTGTGATGCAGCTTGTCTCAGTGGGACCCGTCAAGAAGAATAGTGGAATAAATTTAACTGAAAGTTATTTCTATAACATGAGCCGTGAATTGCTAACAAAGACCCAGGATACCATTTACATGTGCTCTGATCCTGATAATTCACACCTGCACTGTCCATCATTGCTCTCTGTTTAGAGTCTCTAAGTGTTGTCAAACAACACTCCAGTAGCTCATTTCTGAGCCAACCACTGTCTCTGCAGATGCGTCTCTTGTACCTGGCATCTCCCTTACTTAGCTGCAGTGCTGGTGCTTGAAGGTGAAGGAGATAGTTTAGTTGCAGAGTTATTTTTCCTGTCCTGACTCTCATGTTACCACCACATGCCTCACAGGTCACTTTTAGTGGCTGTGTTGACCCATAATAATCATGCTATTTAGAAACTTAATTCCCTACACAAAGGTCCATTGTAAACTATTTCTCATATCAAGATGAGGCTTCAACACCTGAATTTTGAAGGGACACATGCATTCAATTCATAAGAGTTTGCATAGGGGAAATTGTGATTACAATGGAAGTTTTTTCATTTTTTAAAATTTTATTATATAACCATGAGATAGGCCATTGCAAAGCTGTTCATGATTGGGTTTCAGTCGTACACTGTTGCAGCACCCATCCCTCCAGCAGTGCAATTTCCCATCACCAATGTCCCCAATTTCCCTCGTCCCCACGCACCTGCCTCTATGGCAGGCACTTTTCTTCTTTCACTATTTCTTTCTCTCTCTCCCTCCCTCCCTCCCTCCCTCCCTCTCTCTCTCTTCATTCTCTCCCTCTTCTTTTGCACATACAACGGAAGTTTTAGTGGTGAAATTAATGTAATGTATAGGTGAAAATTGAGTTTTAATGATACACTATTAAAATTATATAATATTTCTTTAATAAAGAATAGATTTAAAAGTTGCTTGGTAAAATTCACCAGTAAATTATCTGAATTGGAAATTTTACTTGTAAAAAGTTTTGAAGCATCCAGAGAAATAGCTCTAAGTTGAGACTCTGAATTTAAATCCCAGTAATGCATAATAATCATAGATTACTGCTGAACATGGCCCTGGTGTCCCCAAGCTCATCTAAAACCTAGACACAGTCTGAGTGGGCATCACTGGCCATGTCCTCCAAGTTCCTTAAGCACTACTGGGGAGCCTCACCCCCCAAGAAAGACTTTTAATGCCTATAAGAATATTCAGTTTACTTCCATTCCTGATTACACTGTGAAAGAACCATTCAAACAATTTGTCTACTTAATATAACATTACAGCAAACATTTGTTTGAGTCTCCTTAAATGTCAAATATACATATATACATATATATATATATGTATATAACAATTATAGACCTCATTCCCATGACCTGATAGAATGGTTTGAGGCTCTTTTATGTTCCTGGAGTAAGCAGGTGCCCTTGGGCTCTACTAGCATGAGGCAGGACATATGGAGATGTTACTGGTTCCCGCTTGAGCAAATCGATGATGAACGGGAAGACAGTGATACAGTGACATATATATATAAAATTTTATATATATATATAGAGAGAGAGAGGGGGGAGGGGGGGGTTGGGAGCTAATATTGATATTTTTTTTTATCCTGCTCAATTTTTAAATTTTTAATTAATTTCTTTTTTATTATAACACAGTGAGATGTACAATTGCAAAACTGTTCATGATTGCTTTCCTGCTCATTTTTATAGAAATTCATAGAAAATTGTATAGATGTTTATAGAAATTTTTATAGAAATTTATCTAATAAGCTCACCTTTACTTTCTTTTGTGGATGTTCTATCTGTTAGTAATGTATATGCAGGTGCATATATTTTTATTCAGCTTCTCTGATTTATATAAGTTGAGACTTTCCCAACAGTTCTGTGCTCTTGACCCATGTTGGGGATGGACCTTGGACATGCCACCTTGTCCAACTCTCACAGGGACCCACAGAAACCAAGCACTAAGAGGAAAGCAGTGGCACATGCGAGCAAGGATATCTGCCCACAGTGCCAGGGGAGTTTAGGAAGCCGGGAGTGCCCCAGCTAAGACCTGGATATTATCAGGTGGAATATGGTCTTCATCATTCTATTTTCATCTCCACTGGATTTTATATTTGTATTTTTCTCAATTTGCAAATGAGTGTAATGCGTGTAAGAGTGATCATATTTGCACCCAATAAAGCCACAATTCCATCAATTATGTATAAGAATGATAATCCAATGAAAATTTATTATTAATGAAATTTAGTGGAAGATATGTCCAAGGAAAGGATTCTTAGAGTGTTTTATGTAGGTAATATATTTTGAGTATTTGTAATCCTAGTGCAGTAATTACAAGGTAATATGTGTTTATTATGGAAATTTCAGAAAACAAAAATTGGAGACTGGAGAGATAAGGTAGACATTGAATAAAATAACTTTAAAACACAATTTAAGCATATTCAATTATAGCTTTATATGCCTATTTAATGGTTCTAGTTATTGATAACCAAATCTTTATACTTATCTATACATCTTACAAAATTTAAACACATTTATTTGAATTATTTTAATAATATGACTGCTTAATATAATTATTTTTCTCCGTAATGAATTCTTTACTATATACCTCACAGCGTTATTATATTTCATAATATATTCCTCTGCTTTGGGGCTTTTACATTATATTTATTACCTTACTTAAAATGCTGAATAGATTATATTTATACAAGTCTGTGAATCACCTCAAATACAGATCTAAATCTAAAACTAAGTACCAAAAAACTGAATATTTCCAAGTTGTTTTCAAAATTTGATGAAACAAATTCAAAGCAGTACAATAGTATTCATATATTTAACATTTATCTAAATAAGTGAGATCTTTTGTAAATTTTCTCCATTAAAATTTTCTCTATTAAAAGAATTCTGACTTTGGTCTCATGGCATTTTCATTGCTAATGTTTACTTAAATATGAAGGAGATCTATAGACTAGTTCCCCAAGACTCCATAATGTTGTATTAACACAGGAGCCCCCCAACCTGGGAGCTGACACCACAGAAACTCACCTTGGGGCTCGTAGGCAAGAGTTGGAAATAAGGGCAGCATTGGGGTGGGCTTCTTCTGGCACCTAAGATATTCCAGTGTGGGTCCCAGTCACCAAAATAAAGGCAAAATTCCAATGAAGTGAATCTTGAGAAGTTCGGGGTTAATCCACACCATACGAAAAATTAGATCCCTATTCTATTTGACCACATTATGCCAAAAATTAAGGCATGAGCCAAGGACAGATTCAGGAGGTGAGAGCAGCTACTGAAACCAGCACATACACACTCCCAGGGTGTGGGGTCACATCCGCATCCACAAACATTCACACCAGTTTGTATCTCCAAAGCACTGTAAATGCAGAGGCTGTCCTACTTAAGGGTGTTCATGAGAGCACTTCCAAGCCAATGCTGTCCAGTTGATTTGTTGTAAACTAAACCTGGCATTAGGAAAGTATTAATTTAATTTAATTTAATTTTTTTTTTTGCTTTTTGGATCACACTCAGCAATGCTCAGGGGGCTTCTCCTGGCCCTTAGCTCAGGAATTACTCCTGGCGGTGCTCGGGGGACCATATGGGATGCTGGGGATCAACCTGGGTCGGCCACGTGCCAAGACAAACACCCTACCTGCTGTGCTATCAGTCTGGTTCCAGGAAAGTATTAATTTTAAGGTTTTGTTTTCTTTCCTTTTTTTCCCTTCTACTTTACCTATCCTGAGTGGGGCAGGGGATAATATAAAACACTTTTTCCCCTTGTCACTCAGAGTTCTCATCCCGAGACCCACCTCCTCTGCACAGGATGGTTTTCTTGAGAGCGGCCTTCACCTCCCGGTTCCCGCAGACAGTAGATGATGGGGTTGAGCAGCGGCACTATGACAGTGTAGAGCACCGACACCACCTTGTTGGAATTGTAGGCGTACATGAGCTTGGGGCGTGCGTAGGTGAACAGAGTGGTGGAGTAGAAGAGTGTGACCACAGTCAGGTGGGAGGCACAGGTAGAAAAAGGCCTTTTTGCGGCCCTGGGCAGACGGGATCTTGAGGATAGTGGTAAGAATTGTGACATAAGACGCCACCACCACACACAGGGGGACAGCGATGACCATGAGTGCCAAGAAGAAGTCCACCAGCTCCGCCTGGGATGAGTCCTCACAGGAGACATTGAGCAGAGGGGAGATGTCGCAGAAGTAGTGGTTGATGTGCGGCGTGCCGCAGTAGCGGAGCCGGGCAATGAAGACCATCTTGATCATGGCGGTCATCAGACCACACAACCAGCACCCGCCAGCCAGGGTGCCACACAGCCTGGGGGTCATAATGACAGGGTATCGCAAAGGGTTGCAGATGGCTACATAGCGGTCAAAGGCCATGACGGCCAGGAGGATGTACTCGGTACACACAAAAGTGACAAAGAAGTAGAGCTGAGTCATGCAGCCATTGAAGGAGATGCTCTTGTCCCGGCTGAGGAAGTCCACCAGCATCTTGGGACTGATGACCGTGACATACCACATTTCCAGGAAGGACAGGTGACTCAGGGAAGAAGTACATGGGCTTGTGCAGCTGCCCATCGCTGCGGATGGCTAAGATGATGAGGAAGTTCTCCAGTAAGGTGAGAAGGTAGGTGACCAGGAACCCGGAGAAGAGCAGCAGCTGGAGGGCTGGCCGTGTCGGGAACCCCAGCAGAATAAAGTGTGTGGTCACTGTGTAGTTCTCCACCTCCAGCAGCCGTGGGTCCAGGACTGGCTACAGACACAGAGAGAATGTGTTGGCCTTGCCCCAAGAACTAGACCATGAGGGAATCCTCCCATCCCCAGCTTGCTCACACTCGTCTTCTCCTCATCCTCACCTGATCCACTAAACTAGGATGAGAATAAAACATTAGAGGGGAAGTAGAAAATGGGCTGTTTATTTTGAAGCTAATGTTTTTATTTTTTTAGGTCAACAGAAATAACTCACCCATGGACACATCGAAGTGCATTCAAAACCGCCGTTCCCAGAGCTAAGCCTTCCCAACACTTCTGGATACAGAGATGGCTGCATATTTTTAAATTATTTTTTATCTTATTTTTTATTTTTATTTTCTTTTTTGGGTGGCCAGGGGGCTTTCTGGGTCACTCTTGGTGATCCTCTGGGATTACTCCTGACTCTGCACTCGGAACCTGACTCCTGGCAGTGCTCAGGGGACTGTATGAAATGTTGGGGATAGAACCTGGGTCATCCCATATGCAAGGCAAATGCCCTACCTGGAGTAGTATCACCCAGGCCCCCGGATGGTTGATTTTAGACCCTCTTTCACTGTGGGAAATGTCCACACACAGAGAGAAATACGGCAGGATTTGAGTCATAGTGACACTGCACTTGCCTTGCATACGGCAGACCATGGTTCAATCCCCAGCACCGCATATGGTCCCCCAACCCTACATGGAGTGATCTGTGAGCAGAAAATCAGGAGTAAGCCTGAACACTGCTGAGTGGCCCCCTCCAAAAATAAAGGCTGCAGGACTCAGCCCCAACAGCTTTGTTTGAGCCACATAAACTCGCTCATGATGCAGAGGATCATCTGATTGTCTTTGATAAAGTTTATAAAACTTGAATGAATGTGCGGGAAAATACACAGGATTCATAACAAATTGGATCTGAGTTTCCCCAGCATTTTAAGGAACAAAATGGAGTGAGTTAATTAAAAAGTAGCTTCCTTTTTTAATCCATTGTGAAGTATTTTATTAGGACTTTGAAGAAGGAACAACAAAATTCTCTGTCTTACTTAGATACCTGTATGTTTTATGCAAACTTTAATAATTGTCTGCCATTTATCTCTAATGTGGCTATCATATAATGAAATTACATTTGTGGATAACTAATAAACTTTAGTGTTTAAGTTCCTCTTGGTATTTGTTACCTTTCTGTTATACTTCTGTTACCTTGGATATGCTACTAGCCTCACATAGATCCTCTCCGCCACCCCACACAGACATGCTAACAAAATTAAATAGTGAAAGCAGCACGCACGGCCAGTGCCAAGAGAGGAGGGAGCAGAGGAACCCCCAGCAGCAGGTGGAAGAACAGGGCACCTCAGAGAGCAATCGGGGCGGGAGGTGGGCAGCTTTGTGCTGGGGGGAACCCGGCCTCCCACCAGACTAGGCACAGCCGGGCCCTTTCTCACTAGGCTTCGGACTATTCCCACCTGTCCGCACCCTTGTTCTCACTCTTGTGTGCTTGCTCTTTTCCTCCGCTCCACAATTGTCACTATTTTCTATACTTCCCAAAAGCTCCACTTGTGGGGAGAAAACATGAGGGGCGGAAGGGAGTGCAGGTGATTGCAGGTTGTTGGATTCCTGAGGAAATGGTTTCTAAGTAAGTTCTGGGAAACTCGGCACTCATTTTCTTTCCCTTTTTCTTACTTGGATTGCCATGTTCAGATCCCAAAGAAAGACAATGTCATCAGCTCTTATCATGACAAACGAGGAGAGCAGACACAGAGCCCTCCCAGATGCAACCAGTTGGGACTGGTGCAGATGCAGCAAGCAATTCTGGTTTCCCTTCGGATAACGTCCCTTCACACACACAAAGCCTGAGTACACATAAACACGCATAACACACACAAGCACACATATATGTATGTGGATGAAACAAATACAGTACTTACATGCAGCCATGTGTACACACATGTATGTTCAGTGAACATATACACCTATGCACACATATGCACACCGATAAAGTGCACATTCACTCCTTTGCTCACATGCACACAGATACACACAGGGCACAAGCATTCACCCATGTATACACCCGTAACAAAAGCACCAGGTGCACATAGTGCACACACATGCGTCCATTTATTGTTACATATATAATATTCACACATGCACTTTGTAGACATGCACATGGATACACACAGATACATACAGTACACAAAACTCTTGTATACACATACACATGGATGCGCACAGATGTATGCAGTGCACACACACTCTTGTGTACACACACACATGAATATGCACAGATGTATGCAGTGTGCACAATACACCTATGCACACACATGCACGCAGGCAGGATTCTGTCACTGTCACGGCAGTGGCCTGGTCCTGACGCCCGAGTTGTGGAGAGAACCTTTGCGAGAGGCGGCCTTCTCTTCTGCAAGCAGCTGGCAAGTGTGCAGACTCTACCTTTCAGGTCACTTTCTGGCTCCCAAGGGCAGTGGCCATCCTCCTGGCCGGCCCGTTTACCTGCGCTGTCCAGTGGAGAGCAGTGTCAGAGGAACTGGCATCTGATGTCAGGCTGAGCCACCCAGTCAGGATGGACTGAGGGGAGCACCAGGGTGATATGGGTGGCGTCTCTACAGACAGTCAGGATGGACTGAGGGGAGCACCAGGGTGATATGGGTGGCGTCTCTACAGACAGAGGGACTGACTCATCCTAGGGCCGGGAAGGTTCTTCTCTGCTGCTCATGGCGGGGCAAGAGCAAGGGAAAAAGCCCAGAACAGGGACCTGCACCACTGGAAAGTGTTCAAATATCTGCCACTATTGTGGTTTAGGTCTAGACAAACCAGGGGCTTCCTAAACCCCCATGAGGGACTCCAGTGGTGAGACCTGGGTATAGGCCATCTTCCTGCAGGGAGCTGGTTAAAGGGGAACGAGCCAGCTCAGCCCCCTAACAGTGTCAGGTCTTGCTCCTTCAGGAAGTTTTAAAGGAATGTAAGTGGCCCACGCCCTTCTCCAGAATGTCTGAAGGACCCTGGTGCTTTGAGCTGCAGTCAGAGGCAACTCCGAGGCTGCAGCAAGACCAGATAATCGTGGCCATTAACAATAACCATTTTCTCAGGTTCTACCATAAGGAAGAAGCGGGTGGAAAATCTGCCATGCTATCATGGCTATGCCCACTGTCCAAGTTCCCAGAGCAATGGCTTATGTGTTCAAATCATTGTATTGCCGCCTAGGTGAGTTTAGAAGAATGGTCACCGGTTCTTAACTGGATTAATCCCTGCAGCTAGTCTCAGGTTCTTAAATTACAAAGTACTATGGGCTTCCTAAAATTATTCTATGACAGGACCTGGGGCCTTCTTCCTCTGAGGTTCTGCGAGAAGTGGAATCTTCTTGCCCCGTCTTCCTCGGAGCCGTGAGCCCCCAAACTGCAACCTTAGCAGTTAGGTGACGAGGACAGTGCTGCTGTACACGTCACCAGCTCACCTGACAGCGCCGTCCTGACCTGTTTCCTCCGTCACTCTCCCTCTGTGAAGAGCAGGACACGCTCCCCCTGGCCACCAACACAGAGACCCAGATGGCTTCTCCACCACTTCTAATGGTTGAACCACTCCCCTCTCAGCCTCTGAGGGCAGGACAGCAACCCTTGACCAGGCCTGAGGAGAGCTGGACAGTTCCCCTTGACTAGCCTCTGAAGAGGGCTGGACAGCTCCCCAGATTCCACCTCACCCCCAGAAGAGGACTGGACAGCACCCCCTGACCACCTGCTGAAGAGGGATGGATAACTGCCCTTGACCTCCTTCTGAGAAAGACTCGACAGCTCCCGGTGACCAACCCCTGAGGATAGCCAACAGATCTTCCTGACCACTCCCTAACGGGGGGCCAAACAGCTCTCCCTGACCACCCTTGAGGAAGGCCGGACAGCTCCCCTGACCACCCTTGAGGAGGGCTGGACAGCTCCCCCCTGACCACCCTTGAGGAGAGGCCGGATGGCTCCCCCTGACCACCCTTGAGGAGGGCTGGACAGCTCCCCTGACCACCCTTGAGGGAGGGCTGGACAGCTCCCCCCTGAACACCCTTGAGGAGGGCCGGACGGCTCTTCCTGACCGGCTCTGTGTCCTGGAGAGTTGCCCCCAGACAGTGCCTGTGACCTGGACACCTGGAAGTGGAAGGGTTGTTATTTTTAGGAGTGTGTCTAAGGAAAAGGCACTCAGGAGCTCCAGGTTCTGGGCAGCTTTCACCATCAGTTAAAAAAAAAATCAGGCCTTAAAAAATCATAACAAAGAATTGATCCTTAGTCAGCCCTGCTTCCGTTGCTGATAATGCATCTCAAGGCCAGGTTCCTTTGGGGAAGGTCTGAGTAAGCTCTTTCTCACTCACCACTGCCATGGGGCTATAACTTTGGACTCTTTTCCCAGCCTTCTCAGTCATGACCATCTTGCACCAAGGAAAAGGAGACATGCAGGCTGCTAGAACAGTGCAGGTCCCAAGAAGCCTGTGATCAGCAATGCGGCAGAGTCTTGCAGTTTGGAGTGAAAGGAGCTATTTATGCTCCTCCTGTTCCAAGCATCTACAGATTCCGGAGCCAAGTCCTCCTTCCCAAGGGGGCCCTGCGGCAGATGCAACCCTGTAGAAAGAATGTGTCCTTTCCAGGAGTGGAAGAGTCCTGGGGGACTTAAGCAGAGATCTGTGGAGCTCAGCGGAACCTGGAGGCACATAAGAGCCCATGTGTGGCATGGAGTTCATGGCTTCCTCTACCCCGGATTAAGGAAGTGGAGCAAAGTGGGAGTGTGTGTGAGAGCAAGTGTAGGATATACAAAAGGTGAGTGAGTGGAATTATGCGCATGCCTGTGTGTGAATGTCTGTCTTTCTGAGGTGTGAGTATCACAAATACTAAGTTCTTCCAAGGAGACAGAGTCAAAACCATACGGCAGAAAGTACAAATGGTGCTCGCTGCTCCCTTCTACGGACACACACAAGCACTCCACAGCTCTCGTGAGCATGCGTGCTCTATGTGCCCCCACCCCGTGCACGAGCACTCCACAGCTATTGTGAGCATGCGTGTTCCATGTGCTTCACATGCACAAGCACTCCACAGCTCTTGTGAGCATGCGTGCTCCATGTGTTCCCCGTGCACGAGCACTCCACAGCTCTCTTGACCATGCATGCTCCATGTGTTTCACATGCACAAGCACTCCACAGCTCTCATGAGCATGCATGTTCCACGTGCCCCATGAGCAAGAGCACTCCAACTTGTGGAGAGTTTTTTGTTATGAACAGATCCTGGATCTTGTCAAATGCTCCACCTGCATCTACCGATATGATCATATATTTTTATTTTTCTTTTATTGATATAATATGTTACATTGATTCACTTGTGAATGTTGAACCATCCTTGCATCCCAGGGATGATTCCTACTTGGTCATGGTGTCTGATCTTTTTGATGAATCTTTGGATTCTGTTTGTAGTATTTTGTTGAAGAACTTTGCATCTGTGTTCATTAGGGATATTGGTCTGCAATTTTCATTTTTGTGATGCTTCTTTCTGTTTTTGGTATCAGGGTGATATGTGCCTCATCGAAACTGTTTGGGAGTGTTTCTGTTTGTTCAATTTTTCTGTAAAGCTTAAAAAGGACTGCTAATATGTCCCCATTAAAGGTTTTGTAGAATTCACTAGTGTATCCATCTAGACCTGGGCTTTTGTGTTTGGGAAGACTTGATTGTGACTTCTAATTCCTCACTAGTGATAGGCTTGTTTAGGTATTTCAAGTCTTCTTCATTCAGCATTGGGAAGTTGTAGCAATCCATAAATTTATCATTCTCCTATAGTTTTCTGGTTTGCTTGGTTGGTGGTATACAGACTCTCAAAATAATATCTGATGATATTTTGAATTTCTGTGGTCTCTGTTGTGATGTCCCGCTTTCCATTTCTGATTCAATTTATTAGGGTTCACTCTCTCCTTTTCTCTGTGAGCCTTACAAGTGGTTTGTTGGTCTTATTTACATTTTCAAAGAAATGGATCTTGGTTTAATTTTTTTGGATTGTCTTCTTTTTATTTCAGCTCATTGATTTCTGCTCTAAGCTTTATTTCCTTCTTCCTGCCTGAGTTGGGCTCCATTTGTTGGTCATTTTCTAAGATCTTAAATTGTGAAGTCAAATTATTTATATGGGCCCTCTCTTCCTTCCTGATGAAGACTTGCAGAGCTGTACTTTCCCTCTTAATACTGCTTTAGTGCTTTCCCACAAGTTCTGGCAACTTGCTCCTCATTCACTTTCGTTTCCAATAATCTTTTGATTTCTTCTTCGATTTACTCTATAACCTACTGATTGTTCATTAGTGAGCTGTTTAGTTTCCAAGTGTTTGGTTTGATTCTCCTTTTCTGTGTGTGATTAACTTCTCTTTTCAGTGCCTCATGATCTGAAAGACTAGTTGATGCAATTTCTACCTTCTTGATTTTATTGAGGTATGTTTTCTGGCCCAGTATGTGGTCTATCTTGGAGAATGTTCTATGTGCACCAGAGAAAAAAGGTGTATTTTGCTTTTTTGGTTATGAAAAGACTTGTATGAAAAGACCTACTATCCCTCTCTCTTCCGTTTCTTCCTTCAGAGCCAAATATTTTCTTGCTGAGTTTTAGTCGCATCTCATTGATCTATCAAGAGGTGACAAAGCAGTGTTGAAGTCTTCAAGTACAATTGTGTTCCTATCAATGTCTTCCTTGGAGTCTATTAGTATTTGTTTTAAGTATTTTTCTGGCCCATCACTGAGTGCTTATATGTTTAAGAGTGTAATTTCTTCTTGAAATACATATCCCTTGCTTATTAAGTAATGGCCTTCACTGTCCCTTATAGCCTTTTTTTCAGCCTGAAATCTATGTTATCAGGTAGTAGTATGGCCACCCCAGCCCTTTTTAAGGAGGTGTTTGCCTGAAGAATTGTTTTCCTGCCTTTGACTTTGATTCTGTCTTTGCTCTAACTAGTACATGAATTTCTTGTAGGCAGCAGAATGTTGGATTCAACTTTTTAATCCATTTTGTCACTCTCTGTCTCTTAATTGGTTTGTTTAGGCCTTGACATTGTGAGGGATTATTGCCATGGGAGGGTGTGTCATCTTTCTGTATAAGTTTTTTTTTGTAATTTGGGGGCTTGTCTTGTACTATAGTAGCCCCTTCAATCCTTTAAAGTTGGTTTTGAGTCTGTGAAGTTCCTGAGCTGTTGCATATCCCTGGAGTTGTGTAGCGTTCCTTCAACTCTGCGTAAGAGTCTAGCTGGGTAAAGTATTCTTGGTGAGGTGTTTATTTCATTGAGTTTTTTCACTATGTCCCACCTCTGTCTTCGGCTTCAGAAGGTTTCATCTGATAAGTCTGCCGTAAATCTGAGGAACACTTCTTTGTATTAAATTTCTTTCTTTGATCTTGCTGCTTACAATATTGTGTCGCTATGGCATTCATCATTCTGATCAGGTTATATCTTAGAGTCTTTCTATTAGGATCTCTTTTAGCTGGTACCCTCAGGGATTCTTGGTTCTGGATGCCTTCATACTCCAGCACTGGGGACTCTTTAGCAATGATGTCTTTAACTGGACCTACCTCATTGTGGTTGCCTCCCTGTCCCTCTGGGACCCCAATAATTATCATTTTATTCCTTCTGAATTCATCCCAATTTTCTCTTACCCACTGTTGAGCTATTTTGAGGTCTTTTTCCATCTTCTGTTGTTGCCTGAGTGTTTTCTGCAACTCATCTTTAGGCTGTTGTCTCATTGATTTTTTCATTTAATCTATCAAATTTTTCACTATTGACAATTTCTGTTTGTAGCTTTCTTATTTTTTCTCTCACATCCTCCTGTATTTCTATTGGCTGTTCTCCCATTCTTACAATTACATATCCTCTGGACACCACCAGCCACAGTCCCGACCTGTGAGGGACGGGCCACACATTAGCTCAGGTCCTGAGGTTACAGTTTCAGTCTCTTTGCTGGTTTTCACACTTCTAGAACATGTAGATGTCCCTTCTTGCCAGGCACTTATCACGTACGGATTTTAATCAGGTTTCCAGGAGAATAAAAGTAGAACATTCACCCAATTGCATGCCCAGATGAAAGTATTCATAAGTCTTGCGCTGCAAATACCTTACAATTTTATTTGTCCACTACAAGTCAATAAAGCTGCAAGAATTATTCTATAGTAAAAAGCCATCTACAAAAAGGAAATCCTTTATTAATTCTTTACTCATGCATAAGATTTTAAACATACCTAATAAACAAATAAGGTAGATTAAATTATTTTCATTACATGAGGAACTTGTTAGTGGCAAAATCAGGATCAAATTAAAATGCATTTCTTCTCGGGATAGATTTTTTAACATTAACCCATTTACGGAAAAGAAGAGAATAGACAGAATAAGCTCTCCTTTGAAAAGCTGTTTAGAGATGTCATAAAATAAAACTTATATATTTTAAGTGTTAGATATTTTGTTTTGTTTTAGAGGTACTAGAAATCATTATTTATCTTTACCCTTTATTCAAAACACTAGTTCAAAAACAGGATTAATAATCCATGTTTATAAAGAAAATTTATTGCTATTTCCCAGGGAGGGAAACCAGAGACATTGGTGTTGGGAATTGTACACTGGTGAAAAGATGAGTGTTGGAACACTATATGATTGAAACCCAATCATAAACAATTTTGTAATTGTGTTTCTCACTGTGATTAAATGAAAAAAAATTTTAAAATAATAATCCTTTTTTTTTTACTTTTTGGGCCACTCCAAGAAATGTCCAGAGGTTACTCCTGGCTCTGCACTCAGGAATTAGTCGTCTCTATGCTCACTGGACTATTGCTCTAGCCTAATGTTTATGTTTTGTTTCATTTTTGTTTGGAGTCTACACCCAGCTGTGCTTGGGGATCACTAATGTCAGTGCTCTGGGGACCAAATGAACTGCCAGGATCCACTCTGAACTATTTCTATAGTCCCAATAATTCATTTATAACTTTGTGCTTAATTGTGTATCTTTATTCTTTCCCCTCATCCTACAGCTTAAGAAATACTGGGTTTCATAAATGTATATATGACAAGTCACAATGTTTAAGATATGGGAGAGAGGAAGAGAGAGAGAAGGAGGAGGAGTAGGAGGAGGAGGAGCAGAAGGAGCAGGAGCAGGAGCAGGAGGAGGAGGAGGAGGAAGGAGAAGGAGGAGGAGGAGGAGAAGGAGGAGGAGGAAGAGAAAAGAAGAAGGAGGAGGAGGAGAAGGAAAGGAAGGAGGAGGAGGAGAAGAAGGAGGAGGAGGAGAAGGAGAAGGAGGAGGAGGAGGAAGAAGAAGAAGGAGGAGGAGGAGGAGGAGGAGGAGAAGGAGGAGGAGGAGAAGGAGGAGGAGGAGAAGGAGGAGAAGGAGGAGAATGAGGAGAAGGAGGAGAAGGAGGAGAAGGAGAAGAAGAAGAAGAAGAAGAAGAAGAAGAAGAAGAAGAAGAAGAAGAAGAAGAAGAAGAAGAAGAAGAAGAAGAAGAAGAAGAAGAAGAAGAAGAAGAAGAAGAAACAAGTGTCTAAATGTGAGATATATATTTACAAAGCTATTCACCAAATCATGAACAGCTTTGTAAATGTCTATCTCACAGTGTTATGATAAAAATAATAAAAAAAAGAAATACTTGGCTTGGTTCTAATGTTCATAAATTTGAGTAAGTTAACCTGCAGTCAGGGAATGAATATGCCTCCAAGCAATTTAAGCACCAAGGGAATGGAAGAAGGTTAGAGCTTGATCTTCGAGCACCCAGAGACATCTTGCTCTCCTAGCCTCTGTTCTCGTGGGCAAAAGTTAAAAATGTCTAACAAAACTTCTGAAAATCAAACGAACAGTGAAGTGAAACAGGCTGTCTGCCTATTGAATCTCAGCTGACTGCTGAGATTCTGAGACCACGTTCTCAGTTCTGGCATGTGTTTACATCTGAGCAACCCAGGACATAACCACAGGACACCCCTAGGTCAGCCAGCCTCAGGCCCACAAAAGGTCAAAGATAGAGCCCCACAGCTGCCCTTTTCAGTGGCCATACATCTCTTTTCCTTCAAGCCCAAGGACAGGATACTTGTAGGGTGCATGGATATTAGTCAGAGACCATGACTTTTTGCTTGAGGTGCACCATACTTTTTTTTTATTTCTCATGGAAGTGTAATTTGACAACTAGATCTCCAAAACTGTCTCAGTAAAGTTCATATCATTTTGTCTTGGTATATCTTGTGACCACAAATCCCTTTTCTTATGTTTCCTCATTTATAAAACCCAGGTGTGGTCCTGAGGAGAAAATACCAAACTGGATTAAAATAAGAGTGTCTGAGATGTTGGAAATGGTTCATGTTAGGTTTCCAAATTGGTGATAGTCTATCAAACATTCCACATATTTTTCTCGGCAATCTGTACTTAATACATAGTCCCCATGATTAATTCTCTTCTTCTAATTTTTTTTTTTTTGCTTTTTTTTTTTGGGGGGTGACACCTGGCAATGCTCAGGGGTTTCTCCTGGCTCTGCACTCAGGAATTACTCCTGGTGGTGCTCGGGGGACCATATGGGATGCCGGGATCGAACCCAGGCGGCATGGGCCGGCCGCGTGCAAGGCAAACACCCTACCCGTTGGACTATCACCCCAGCCCCACTTCTTCTAATTTTCTTTACTCCCTTTATTCCTTCCTTTGTCATGGATTGAACCTAATGCTTCCCCCGCAAAACAAATGCTCTCCTACTGACGCACACCTCCTAGCACCCAGTGATTCTCCCCCTCCACTTTATACAAACATTATAGTTTACAAAGTTGTCCGTGATGATTTGTTATAGACATTCCATCTTCCCAATATCCTGTCAATATCCCCACCACTGTCACCTTTCCTCCATCATTGTCTCCATTTTCCTGACCACCCTCAGGCCTTTCCCCATAGCAGGCCCATAGTAATTTAATTTATATTACTTGCTACAAAAAGACTGGGCCCCCTGGGATGAATCCAGAGCCACAGCAGAGCCTGGTAAGCTACCCGTGGTGTATTCGATATGCCAAAAACAGTAGCAATAATGGACCTCGTTCCCAATGAATGGAGATGTTACTTGTGCCCGCTTGAGCAAATCGATGAACAATGGGAAGACAAGTGACAAGTGACCACTAAATGGATAATGGAATTATCAAAAAATACTCCAGTAAAAAGAAAATTTGTAAAACTTGTTGTATCTCACCATTGGGTCATTAAGTTCTTGTCTGGGGCTTTCCTAAACTGTTGTTGCTAGTTAAACCTTCTGTGTTAAATTCCATTAGTTGTGCTTAGTTAGCTTCCATATTGCATTCCCATCCCATCTGGCATGCTCCTACTGTGCTGTTAGTACTGTAGAGGTTTGGAGATGTTGCAGGACTCTGGCCTCCAGAAAAACCCAGAATATTTAACTGGACAGTGTGAACTTATGTGGTGGTAGCAGTGCAATGTGAGTGTGGCTGCTGGCCCTTTGGTAGGGCAGGAACCTGACCCACCCTCTCCCTGAGATCACAAGGGGGGTCTCAGCTAGGCCTGGTGTATCTGAGAAAGCTTTGCACCTACTTGATTTCTTTCAAAATTTAATTATTAGTCTCTTGAGCAGTGCCAGTAGAAGAGGTTACATGGCAGTGGAGATGGAATGTGGGTCCCCCAGTGACTCTTAAGCAGCTAATACAACCTTAGTTATGACACTTCTATACAAGATCAAGAATTCATAACCTTGGCTTTGTTTCCTAAGGTTCTCAGATGCTCTATAGAGAAGCTGTGCGTTAATGACAGTTATGCTATTTTAGGATTCTCTAGGTGCCATCATTAAAATCTGCTAAGATCCCATTTGTAACTGCCAAACTCCGGTGTGTATCAACCAGGGGCATCTCTGGGAGAAAAGCACCTGCCCAGTACTGCCTTCCTTAGGGCATCCTTCACCTCCTTGTTCCTTAGGCAATATATGGCAGGATTGAGAAATGGTACAATGACAGTGTAGAGCACAGAGATTATCTTGTTGTAGTTGAAGGTATACATGGCCCGGGTCGGTGCATAGGTAAAAAGAGTGGAGGAGTAGTAGATGACCACCACCGCCAGGTGAGAGGCACAGGTAGAGAAGGCTTTGCGGCGTCCCTGCGCAGTAGGAATCCTCAAAATAGCTGCAATAATGGCGGCGTATGAGGATACCACAGCCAGCAAAGGGAGTAGGATCATCACCAGGGCCAAGAGGAAGTCCACTAGCTCTGCCTGCTCCTTGTCTGAGCAGGTGAGGTTAAGCAGTGGGGAGATATCACAGAAAAAGTGGTTGATGATGTTGGGTCCACAATAAGACAGTCGAGAAATAAAGAGAAGTTTCATCATAGAGCTGAAGAAGCCACTCCCCAAGAGGAAAGAGCAAGGCGAGTGGCTAGGCTGGAGGACATGAGGCTGGGGGTAGCGGAGGGGCTCACGATGGCTAGGTAGCGGTCATAAGCCATGACCGCCAACAAGACTACATTCAGTGCAGGCTAATGCAATGAAGAAGTAGAGCTGTGTCATGCAGCCTACATAGGAGATCTTCTGGTTCTGTGTAAGAAAAAGCTCCCAAGAGTCGAGGTACTGTGACATTGATGTACCATAGCTCCAGAAAGGAGAGATGACCAAGGAAAAGTACATTGGACGATGGAGGCTTGGCGTGAGCCAGACGGTGGACACAATGAGTACATTCTCCAGCAAGGTCATCAGGTAGAGTGTAAGGAAGAGGGCGAAGAGAAGCAGCTGGAGAGGGGAGGACGTGGGGAAGCCCACCAGGATAAACTCTGCCACGTGTCCACTACTCCAGTTCTTCATGATCTCTGTCCACTTGGCTGCCTATAAAACAGGAGGATAGAGTGACCGGGGCTGCATTTTGCCATCAGTCCTAGATCACAGTCCTCTGGAGAGGCTCGGTGATGTACTGCCAACGTTTCTACCCCTTTGCCTCTTCGCTTTGTTGCTTCATCTGCTCCTCAAAGGAAGTTTTAGAACGAGTTTTGGCTCAATAACTTGGCAATATTGAAATCAGTTGTCAATGTTTGCTAACTTATTTATACTAAATTCAGAGCAAGTGTTATGCTAGTTCCTTCACGTCCTTGAAACTCCTAATTCCTGTTGCCCCTTTGTTCAATACTCATTGCATGAATGGGTAAGAAAGGGAGGTTAGAGCATTGGAGCTTGAGGCTGCCATATTTGCAAGGAATCAGATGAAGAGGTGGTAGAAATGTGCAGACATTACTGAGCTATTTCACAAGACAACTTGGGATGAGGGAGGCTGGTTGGGAAGTGTTGAGGGAACGGTCCAGGGTGAGGGAGAATCCTATTCCAAATGGAGTCATTTCCCATCCATGTTACAAGCATGTCTCAGCACATTCTCTCTGTCCCAGAGTAGACTGTCTCATTCCCAAGGATGATGGAGTCACTGAGAATGTCCTAATCCCTAGGCCTGTAAATGTCACATCATAGGAGGAACTTGGAAGATGAAGGTTAAGGACATGAGGAAGGGAGAGTATCCCAAATTCACTAGACTGCTTTAGCTCTGCTCTGGGGCTTCTCTGGAGACCTGCTATGGAGGAAGCTACAGAGAGATGACTGAGACAGTGACACCTGAGGGTGCGAGTGGGGAGAGTGGGGTGAGGGAAAGTGGTCAATATTCCCTTTGGAGGCTGGAGAATGACTCCCACAGAACTACCAGGAGAAGCTTTTTGCTTCTGTGTTTGGCTATGGACGTTGATCTCTGATCTGGCCTCCAAAAGGAAGACTACACTCTGCCATTTTAAGCTACCAAACGTGTGGTAGTTTGTTACAATAGTGACGGGAACGCCATAGCGTTTGGGGAGAAGACAGTGTGGAACAGCCCTGCTAGGTTGCCATTAGTGTCCCCGCCAGAAAATCTGCAGGGTGTGGCACAAAGTCAAGATCTGACTTCAGAAGAGAGAGAGAGAGAGAAAGAAAGGGAAAGAGATAAAGAACCTACCATAGAGGCAGGCTAGGGAGGGGGGAATTGGGGACATTGGTGGTGGGAAATGGGCACTGGTGGAGGGAGGGTGCTGGAACACTGTAAGACATAACCCAAATATAAACATCTTTGTAATTGTAATTCTCATGGTGGTATAATAAAAATATTAAATTTTTTAAAAAGAACTGGCTTCAGAACTAGAGATTATCAAGCATCTCCACTTCAGCCAGGACTTGAACACTCTTCTTCACGTTTTCTTCCCTTAAAGCAAACTTGCAAACAATATGCAGTTAGAATTTTGTTGACATCTATTTTATAGCACGTATTAAAATGGTACCAGGCAGAATTTCCTAGGCATTGTATTGTATCGCTCTTTGGTTATGTTCCATGAAATCTGAAAGTTGTAGGTGTAATACCCTCATTGATACTGTATGCATCTGTCTTTAGAAAAAGTAGCAAACCTCAAGATTTTTCTCACTGAATTTTTTCTCCCCTATGGCCAGATTGGGTTTTTTTTAATTTTTTATTATATCACCATGAGATATATAATTACAAACACGATCATGTTTGGGTTTCAATCATACAGTGTTCTAGCACCCATCCCTCCACCAGTGCCCATTTCCCACAGTCAATATCCCATGATCCCCTCCTTTCTCCCCCAGCCTGCCTCTATAGCAGGCACTTTGCCTCTTCTCTTTCTCTCTTTCCCTCCCTCTCCTATGATGTGATGTTTCCCTCCCCCTCCCTCCCTCCCCTCCTTCTCTCTCTCTCTCTCTCTCTCTCTCTCTCTCTCTCTCTCTTCCTGCTCTTCACATTGTGGCTTGCAGTAATACATTTAGAGGCTATCATGTATATCCCTTGCCTATATTCAATGCTAGGCTGGTATTATCATTTCCAACGATTATTAGCACACTGTTCCCTTCTCTGTCTTACCTAACCTCTGACTCCCACACACTTCATGGTAGATTTAGTCCACTGACAAAACTTCCTGATCCATGTTTTGCCTGGATTTGGATATTGGTATCATACTATTTCTTATATCCCACAAGTAATGCAGACATTCTATATCTTGAGCATTAGAAGGATGCCCAAGCTTTGGGGTCAGGTCATAAATATAAATGAGAAAATCCCCAAAAAATGATGAACACCCCTGAGATTCAGGCCTTGAAACTACCTCGCCAATATCAGGAAATTTGAAAAGAGATCTTTCTTCCTCTATCTCAACTGAATATAACACAAGTCCTAGGAAATACTCAGCAATTCTACCAGAACATAAAGGAATGAATTTTCATGCATTTGCATTATCATGAACAATTTATTCATTTACATGCACATTCTGTACAATTAAAAAGTTAATGGGATGTTAATAGTTATTTCCAGTGGTGGTACCAAAATAAATTTGGTGTTCATTTTTCAAGCTTGATCAGAAAGTTCACCCTTCCCCCAATTCTGGCACCTTCTTGCCTTCCCTCCACAGAAATTCCCACCATGAACTGGGTCCCCCATTACTTTCCCTCCAGACTCTGGGTCCCCTCCATACTTTACCATCAGAGATGCTCCACCGAACACTGGCTTACCCTTAACCTCCCCCACAGACACCCGTACCAGACAGCAGCCTTGTTGGGAACTACGATTGCCTATGGCTAGTTGAGCAGTGTGTTGTATGCATGGAACTAATGCTTGTTTTCAGGCTCTGGGCCCTGTCCCTCTAACTGGAGCTTTTTCTTAGTCTTCTCGCAACACCAGTCTTTTTCCATGGGGACCAATGGCCTGAAATCTCAGTGCCTCTCAGGAAGACATCCTGAAAGTCAAATCCATAAGTGACAATGTCTCCAGCACAGGTCTCTGAATAGCATCTTAGTTTTCATTGATATAGTGACCGACCACTGAGGCCGTGAGTACTCTCTCATGGCATGTCCAGAGCAGCCCTTTATCCAGTCTCCCTGGAGTGTGTGACCGATGCTCTGAGGCTCAGCTGAAATGGGAACTAAGCCCCAAGGCAGCCACCAGATCTCTGCCCTCCTCTATGCTCCGCCACCAACCCACAGCCACTTGTCTCCAGCTTCTCCATGAACGTTGGAAGCCATGGCCGAGGGACTGGCTTATGTTCGCTGCGCCTTCCTTTGAAAGACCTCAAACACTACTCATGTCTGTATTCACTCAACTCAGAAGTTTTCCCAGGAAATTTCCTCATGAACATTTACTGAATCAGCTAATACTTAAGCAGGAGGATCATTTAGAGTAGTGGAAATTAGTGTCCCTTTTGATTAAAGGTAGATATGAACCTCTTTTCTTACCCACCAATCATGACTTCAGCTGCTGGAAGGTCTCTGCCACTCCCTTTCATTTTAGTCTATTGGCCATCAGAGACCGTTGAGCTGAGACTACTTTGCCTGCAAAAAAAAACAAAGATGTAAAACTGGTAGCTGAGAGGGCCAGAATCTGGCATTCTACACTGGGACCCCACATTTGCTATCTGTTGCAGCATAATTCTCACTTCTCCTTTGTGAAATAGCCTAAGCTGCCCCCTGGCAGCCAGACTCCAGGCTACTCTAACTGCTCTCTGCACACAGCCCACCCCATTTTCAGAGAGGAGAAAGTTTGTTTAGTTCTCTTGAAATCTTTATTGGAGCACCAGATATTGAGTAACTGTGTTCAACAGGTTGCTGCCTTGGCACTAGCGTGCCCTGGCATGAGGGAAGACAATATTGATTTGTGTGTAGGCTCGATCCTTCTCTGTAACAGCTACTAAGGTTAAGGGGCTCTATTTACACATGGGAGAGAGATGCACTTAAGATTTTCCAATTTTATGGTTACTCGTCTGCAATGCTGTAGATTATCTGGATAAATTCAGACAAGTTTGACTGTCACCATGGAACCAAACTATGTCCCTGAATAAAGCTACATGCATGGCTTGTGCAACAACGAGAGTGTGCATCTGACGCTCTTCTCTATAGGAGAGCTAAAATAAGCTAATAGATTAGAAATTTTTAATTGATATGTTGACAGTGTCCACATGGACTGAATGTAGAAGGTGAGACAAGATACTTCCTAAGAGCCTGAAGGTAGCTGCTCTCAGAGCAAACATATTTGGTTCTGCATCTCCTACCTGTGCCCCTTTTGCTTGGTGAGTTTTGCTTCCCATAGACAATGTCCCATCCAAATGGCCATAGCTACACAGACCTCACCACAGTGGAGCTCAGACCATCACATAACCCTGGGACTACACAGAAATAAATATGTCAGGCATCCAACTCCTGGCATATGGACATGGGAGACAGGGCTGCCAGAAGGAGCCTTTGGGTGGCTAAGTTTTCTCGGTTATAAAACAGCCAAGCATATGGAGAAACCCATGAGTTTTCCAGAATTGTGAGTGACTAAAACTCATAGAGAAAGGAATAAGAACCAGAAACCCTTCTCACCTTAGTGAGGAAAAAATCCTCACAGGTGCTACAGTTTTTCCATCCTCTGCCTTTACTCTCAGTCCTGGTCTTTGTCAAGAGACTGCTTCTCTGTACAAGCATCCCTGTCTTCCCTTCTTCTTGGATGCTGTTACTTTGCTTGTCTCTAGTGTTTGTGAGGATTGAACAGAGGTTGGCATGGCCAACCCTCTCCCCATTTCTCACTAGGGACCCAGTCCCACCGGAGTTATTTTCATAGCATTTAAGCAAGACTGTCCAACTTTCCTCAGGAAATTATGTCAACGTATCCAAGACCATGGAAGTCAAGTCTAAAGGACAGGGCCCTGGAAGAAGCTGAAATCCTTAAGTTTGCAGCCTATGTCTAAGCTCCAAGCCATCGTCAGAGGAGATAAACGGGTGATTTGTCAGCAGAGTCAGAAGATCAAAGGTTAGAGGCCAAAGAGATAGTACTGAACATAAGACACTTGCCTTACATGTGACCCACCTGAGTTTAATCTCCAGCGCTGCGTATGGTTCTCCACACCCCATCGAGACTGTCTCTGAACACGTTGGCAGAAGTAAGCCATGATCACAGTCATATGTTCCCAACATCCACCATCTCCCCCGTAAAAAGGAAAAAATGAAATCCAACGATCAATAGAACCTACAGTTTTATTAAAGAAGCTGTGTAACAGAGTTGACAAATTCATTCTGATAAGCTCTTACACTGTACCTTTGCAGAGCAGATCCTTTTTAGAGAATAATTCAGAAGGATGAAAATAATGATGTAAAATAGTGAAATAAAAATGGCAAAGCAGAGAGAGGCGTTCATCTAATGTTGAGATCAGGTAGAATATACGAAGAATATATTCGCAATCATACTCTACTGTCCATGTTTGTGTGTGAGAGAAAAATCTGGTCTTCGCCACCACAGAGAAAGGTTCTTTCCTGTTCACACACTGACAGTACAGAGTGAGATTCCAGGCACAAGAAGAGTGAGGATAGACAGAGAAATACTGATCCTTCAGCCAAATCTAAATATGTGTCTGCAACTAAGGGGCTTTCTCTTCTCACAACTCTGTGTTCAAATGATAAATTTGGAAATAACAAAAGTTAATGAGCGCAATAAATATGTAGATTCAGTGGATTATGTTGGAACAGAATCTGCAAAAATAGTAGGTCAACTATAAAAGTGTGCTTCATATCCAAAAGAACAAGAACAACCTGTGCTGGTGTGGACTGAAGAAAGGGACTCTCATCCATTGTTGGTGGAAACGCTGACTGGTACAGCCATTTTTGAAAACAATATGGACATTCCCTCCAAAAACTAGAAATTGAGTTTCCATTTGACCCAGCAATAATACACCTGGGAACATACCTTGGGGAGACCAAAAAACACAGCAGAAACACAGTTTGCACTTCTATGTTCATAGCAGCACTATTCACAATTCCAGATTCAGAATCTAGAAGCAACCTGAGTGCCCAAGAACAGATGACTGGATAAAGAAACTGTGGCACATCTACACAATGGAATACTATGCGCTGTTAGGAAAAACGAAGTATGAAGTTTGCCTATAAATGGATGGACATGGAGAAGATCATGCTCAATGAAACTAGCCAGAGGGAAATGACATATATAGAATGA
>JAJIBD010032760.1:0-28103 GCA_021461705.1 Cryptotis parvus | reverse complement strand
TTGAGTTATACTAATTTAAGCCTCGTTTTTCACAACCCTGCTGCTTTTACTTTCTTTTTTTAGGCATTTTTTAATTTTTTTTCCACTATTAATACTTGCAGATTCCCCAAGAGTTGAGGGTGTGTATTAATAAGAGGAAGCATTTGTCAGTGAGGAAAAAAGCTGGCCAGGTGAAGGGTGGTCAGCAACGTTAGACTTCTGTGAATCCTGATCTATTGGGAAAACAGTGGAGAGACATAATGGCTCATGCAGAGGTGAAGACTGATGGCTGTGATTTTCTTTTTGGGATGAGAAAACTGGAAACCATAGCTTCTGGCCAGACCATCTTCTAGGCTGAGGTGCTAAGTGCTCTGATCAGAGATCAGAGATGACCCAGCTGTGGAAAACATATTTTTCTGGTTCCATCTCGACACACCACCTCCACCTCTATGAGTGGTCCCTTCCCCTGCCCCCTCAATCATAGGGGATGAGATAGGCGCTGCATGAATGGATGAGGGGGCTAAATTGACACAATTTGATCAATAGAATGGGCAAGTGAAAATTGGATTGACATGTGGCTTTGCAAGTAGTTTTATGAGCATGAAGCAGGAGGCTGATTTCTCATAGAACTTTAGGTGGTGATTTGAACAGACTCTGTCCAAAGGGAAATTAGGATGAACAACAGACACCTCAGTAAATGAGTCACACCTGTGTGGGGAGCCGGTGCCCTGCAGGCTCTGCTCTGCTTTACTCGTCTATGAGAAACCCCGAAGATAGTTGATCCATGTCTTCAGGAATTATTTGAAATTAAAGCCAAATATAACCAAACAGGCTGAAAGTGTCGTTTTTTATTTTTTTGGGGGTCACACCTGGTGATGCCAGGGGTTTCTCCTAGCTCTGCACTCAAGAATTACCCCTGGCGGTGCTCAGGATCATATGGGATGCCGGGATCGAATCCAGGCCAGCAAGGGCCAGCCACGTGTAAGGCAAAAAAGTCTTGAGATGCACTAAGAAAATGAGACACAGATACCAGGCTCCTGGCATAACAACGGAAAGCTTCAGGCATGCTCCTGTCGCTGGAGCCAGTAGGCACTGGGAAATGCCCAGACTGGGCGGCGTAGAGCTCCGCTACTGTTAGTTCCTTAAGTTTACTGGTCCCAGCCACAGGCTTCTCCTTCCTCTCTCCTTCCAGTGTTTCGTGGCCTCCAACAACCCGCGCTCCCCCCGCCTCTCCTTCCTCCTGTGGTCAGGCTGTGGTAGCAAACCAGCCAAGCTAACCTCTCTCCCATCACATTGGCTCCTAGGTGTTGATTCTCCAACTGGAGAGGCCCAGCTCATCCTCTTGCTGTTTTCCTGTGCCTGTATCTGATCATCCTGAGTGGGAACATCAACATTGTCACTGTCATCCGGCCTGACCCAGCCTCCACACACCCATGTACTTCTTCCTAGGGATCCTCTCCATCTCTTGGGAGATATGCTACACCTTTTGTCATCCCTGCCCAAGATGCTCATCAACCTGCTGTCTCAGCTCAGAACTATCTCCTATACCAACCGCGCCATCCAGATTTTTTTTCTGGGCTGTGCGGTCACGAACTCGCCTGCTCTTGGGAGTCATGGGCTATGACTGTATGTGGCCATTGCCATCCACTACGATACCCCCATTCTCATGAGCTGGAAGATGCGTGCCTAACTAGTAGTGAAGCTATGGTGCTGTCATTGGCTTTCTTTTCTCACTCACAGGCTCTCTTAGTCTTTACTCTCCTTTCGTGGCCCCACGAAGGTCAACCACTACTTCTGTGACATCCCCCAGTCATCCTGCCTTGCCTGTGCAGAAACCCCCACATCAATGAGCTGGGTCACTCATTGGTGGAGTCTTTGCCCTTATGGTGCCCATACTTCTCATCTGCAATTCTTATGGCTTGGGCTTGTTCTGCACCATCCTGCGCATCCCATCAACAGAAGGTAAGAGAAAAGCCTTCTCCACCTGTGCCTCCCACCTCACCATGGTCATTATCCTGTATGGCTGTGCTTTCTCCGTCTACTTAGAGACCCTCGGCCAAGCACTCTTCTGGCAAAGACAGGGTGGTGACGGTGTGACCTACAGGTGGTCAGCCCTGCTTCTGAACCCCATGGTGTACAGCCTCAGGAACAAGGACGCGGCGGACTATCTTCAAGTGCAAGTGATTGGTAGAGGCTGGGGTTTTACTCTAAAGGTCTAGGATAACAATTTGAAAATACCGGTGAACAAGTATTCTTTCTTAGAGAAAGCGATAGTAAGACTGTAACTGACTATGTGACAATGCTGATCTCTCATTATTTAGCACCTGCAGTGAAAGATTCCTCACGTATCACTTGGATAGATTTTAGGTTGCAACTTAAAACTTGGGATTTTAATTGTCAAGTCCAAGGAACAAATATTCTTGAACTCACCATATTTCCATTTTTTGAACACTTGAGATATGACTTTAGTCTTTCCTATAAAGGTTAGGTGGAATGTGGATTCATGAATGGTTATCCATGTAGAAGAGTCCAGAGTCACACCCTCCCTGTGATGCAGCCAATCTCAGTGGACCACCAAGAAGAATAGTGGAATAAATTTAACTGAAAGTTATTTCTATAACATGAGCCAGTAGTTGCTAACAAAGACCCAGGATACCATTTACATGTGCCTGATCCTGATAATTCACACCTGCACTGTCCATCATTGCTCTCTGTTTAGAGTCTCTAAGTGTTGTCAAACAACACTCCAGTAGCTCATTTCTGAGCCAACCACTGTCTCTGCAGATGCGTCTCTTGTACCTGGCATCTCCCCTTACTTAGCGCAGTGCCGGTGCTTGAAGGTGAAGGAGAGTAGTTTAGTTGCAGAGTTATTTTTCCTGTCCTGACTCTCATGTTACCACCACATGCCTCACAGGTCACTTTAGTGGATGTGTTGACCCATAACAATCATGCTATTTAGAAACTTAATTCCACACAAAGGTCCATTGTAAACTATTTCTCATATCAAGATGAGGCTTCAACACCTGAATTTTGAAGGGACACATGAATTCAATTCATAAGAGTTTGCATAGGGAAATTGTGATTACAATGGAAAGTTTTTTTTTCATTTTTTAAAATTTTATTGTATAACCATGAGATAGGCCATTGCAAAGCTGTTCATGATTGGGTTTCAGTCGTACAATGTTGCAGCACTCCATCCCTCCAGCAGTGCAATTTCCCATCACCAATGTCCCCAATTCCTCGTCCCCCACGCACCTGCCTCTATGGCAGCACTTTCTTCTTTCACTATTTCTTTCTCTCCTCCCACCGTCCCTCCGTTCCCTCCCTCTCTCCCTCTCTCTCTCTCATCTCCTCTCTCTTTTGCAAATAAATGGAAGTTTTAGTGGTGAAATTAATGTAATGTATAGGTGGAAATTGAGTTTTAATGATACACTATTAAAATTATATAATATTTCCTTAATAAAGAATAGATTTAAAAGTTGGTTGCAAAATTCACCAGTAAATTATCTGAATTGGAAATTTTACTTGTAAAAAGTTTTGAAGCATCCAGAGAAATAGCTCTAAGTTGAGACTCTGAATTTAAACCCCAATAATGCATAATAATCATAGATTATTGCTGTACATGGCCCTGGTGTCCCCAAGCTCATCTAAAACCTAGGCACAGTCTGAGTGGGGCATCACTGGCCATGTCCTCCAAGTTCCTTAAGCACTACTGGGGAGCCTCCACTCCCCAAGAAAGACTTTTTAATGCCTATAAAAATATTCAGTTTACTTCCATTCCTGATTGCACTGGAAAGAACCATTCAAACAATTTGTCTACTTAATATAACATTACAGCAAACATTTGTTTGAGTCTCCCTTAAATGTCAAATATATGTATGTGTGTATATATATGTATATATATAGATATATATGTCTCTAACAATTATAGACCTCATTCCCATGACCTGATAGGAATGGTTTGAGCTCTTTATGTTCCTGAGTGAGCAGGTGCCCTTGGGCTCTACTAGCATGAGGCAGGACATATGGAGATGTTAGTGGTTCCCGCTCGAGCAAATCGATGATGAACGGAAGACAGTGACACAGTGACATATATATATAATTATATATATAGGAGAGAGAGAGGGGGAGGAAGGGGGTTGGGGGAGCTAATATTGATAGTTTATTTTTATCCTGCTCAATTTTTAAATTTTTAATTAATTTCTTTTTATTGTAACACAGTGAGATGTACAATTGCAAAACTGTTCATGATTGCTTTCCTGCTCATTTTTATAGAAATTCATAGAAAATTGTATAGATGTTTAGAGAAATTTTATAGAAATTTATCTAATAAGCTCACCTTTACTTTCTTTGGTGGATGTTCTATTTGTTAGTAAATGTATATGCAGGCGGATATATTTTATTCAGCTTCTCTTGATTTATATAAGTTGAGACTTTCCCAACAGTTCTAGTGCTCTTGACCCATGTTGGGGATGGACCTTGGGCAGCCACCTTGTCCAACCCTCACAGGGACCTACAGAAACCAAGCACTAAGAGGAAGCAATGGCACATAGAAGGAGATATCTGCCCACAGTGCCAGGGGAGTTTGGAAGCCGGAGTGCCCCAAGCTAAGACCTGGATATTATCAGGTGGTATGGTCTTCATCATTCTATTTTCCATCTCCACTGGATTTTATATTTGTATTTTTCTCTCAATTTGCAAATGAGTGTAATGTATGTGTGATCATATTTGCATTTCCAATAAAGCCACAATTCCATCAATTATGTATAAGAATGATAATCCAATGAAAATTTATTATTAAAATTTAGTGGAAGATATGTCCAAGGAAAGGATTCTTAGAGTGTTTTATGTAGGTAATATATTTTGAGTATTTGTAATCCTAGCAGTAATTACAAGGTAATATGTGTTTATTAGAAATTTCAGAAAACAAAAATTGGAGACTTGAGAGATAAGGTAGACATTGAATAAAATAACTTTAAAAACACAATTTAAGCATATTCAATTATAGCTTTATATGCCTATTTAATGGTTCTAGTTATTGATAAACTTAAATCTTTATACTTATCTATAATATCTTACAAAAATTTAAACACATTTATTTGAATTATTTTAATAATATGACTGTTCAATATAATTATTTTCTCCGTAATGAATTCTTTACTATATACCTCACAGCTTATTATATTTCAGGAATATATTCCTCTGCTTTGGGTCTTTACATTATATTTATTACCTTACTTAAAATGCTGAATAGATTATATTTATACATGTCTGTGAATCACCTCAAATACAGATCTAAATCTAAAACTAAGTACCAAAAACTGAATATTTCCAAGTTGTTTTCAAAATTTTGATAAAACAAATTCAAAGCAGCACAATAGTATTCATATATTTAACATTTATCTAAATAAGTGTAGATTTTTGTAAATTTTCTCCATTAAAATTTTCCCTATTAAAAGAATTCTGACTTTGGTCTCATGGCATTTTCATTGCTAATGTTTACTAAAAAATGAAGGAGATCTATAGACTAGTTCCCCAAAGACTCCATAATGTTGTGATTAACACAGGAGCCCCCCAACCTGGGAGCTGACACCACAAAAATCATCTTGGGGCTCGTAGGCAAGAGTTGGAAATAAGGGCAGCATTGGTGTGGGCTTCTTTGGCACCTAAGATATTCCAGTGTGGGTCCCAGTCACCAAAATAAAGGCAAAATTCCAATGAAGTGAATCTTGAGAAGTTCGGGGTTAATCCACACCATAGCCTAAAATTAGATCCCTATTCTATTTGACCCATTATGCCAAAAAATTAAGGCATGAGCCAAGGACAGATTCAGGAGGTGTGAGAGCAGCTACTGAAACCAGCAATACACACTCCCAGGGTGTGTGGTCAACATCCGGCGTCCACAAACATTCACACCAGTTTGTATCTCCAAAGCACTGTAAATAGAGGCTGTCCTACTATGGGTGTTCATGAGAGCACTTCCAAGCCAATGCTGTCCAGTTGATTTGTTGTAAACTAAACCTGGCATTAGGAAAGTATTAATTTAATTTAATTTTTTTTTTTTTTGCTTTTTTGATCACATCCAGCAATGCTCAGGGCTTCTCCTGGCCTTAGCTCAGGAATTACTCCTGGCGGTGCTCGGGACCATATGGGATGCTGGGATCAACCTTGGGTCGTCCACGTGCCAAGACAAACACCTACCTGCTGTGCTATCAGTCGGGCCCCAGGAAAGTATTAATTTTAAGGGTTTTGTTTTCTTTCCTTTTTTTCCTTCTACTTTACCTATCCTGAGTGGGGCAGGGGTAATATAAAACACTTTTTTCCCCCTTGTCACTCGGAGTTCTCATCCCGGGACCCACCTCCTCTGCACAGGATGGTTTCTTGAGAGCGGCCTTCACCTCCGGTTCCGCAGACAGATGATGGGGTTGAGCAGCGGCACCATGACAGTGTAGAGCACCGACACCACCTTGTTGAATTGTAGGCGTACTGAGCTTGGGGCGTATATAGGTGAACAGAGTGGTGGAGTAGAAGAGTGTGACCACAGTCAGGTGGGAGGCACAGGTAGAAAAGGCCTTTGCGGCCCTGGCAGATGGGATCTTGAGGATAGTGGTAAGAATTGTGACATAAGACGTACCACCACACACAGGGGGGACGGCGGCGACCATGAGCGCCAAGAAGAGAGGTCCACCAGCCCGCCTGGGATGAGTCCTCACAGGAGAGACGTTGAGCAGAGGGGAGATGTCGCAGAAGTAGTGGTTGATGTGCGGCGTGCCGCAGTAAGCGGAGCCGGGCAATGTAAGACCATCTTGATCATGGCGGTCATCAGACCACACAACCATCACCCACCAGCCAGGGTGCCACACAGCCTGGGGGTCATAATGACAGGGTATCGCAAAGGGTTGCAGATGGCCATAGCGGTCAAAGGCCATGACGGCCAGGAGAGATGTACTCGGTACAAACAAAAGTGACAAAGAAGTAGAGCTGAGTCATGCAGCCATTGAAGGAGATGCTCTTGTCCCGGCTGAGGAAGTCCACCAGCATCTTGGGACTGATGACCGTGACATACCACATTTCCAGGAGGGACAGGTGACTCAGAAGAAGTACATGGGCTTGTGCAGCTGCCCATCCGCGGATGGCTAAGATGATGAGGAAGTTCTCCAGCAAGGTGAGAAGGTATGGTGACCAGGAACCCGAGAAGAGCAAAGAGCTGGAGGGCTGGCCGTGTCGGAACCCCAGCAGAATAAAGTGTGTGGTCACTGTGTAGTTCTCCACCCTCCAGCAGCCGTAGGGGGTCCAGGACTGGCTACAGACAGAGAGAATGTGCTGGCCTCGTCCCTAAGAACTAGACCATGAGGAATCCTCCCCATCCCCAGTTCGCGTCACACTCGTCTTCTCCTCATCCTCACCTGATCCACTAAACTAGGATGAGAATAAAACATAGAGGGAAGTAGAAAATGGGCTGTTTATTTTGAAGCTAATTGTTTTTATTTTTTTAGGGTCAACAGAAATAACTCACCCATGGACACATCGGAGCATTTAAAACCGCCGTTCCCAGAGCTAAGCCTTCCCAACACTTCTGGATACAGAGATGGCTGCATATTTTTAAATTATTTTTTATCTTATTTTTTATTTTTATTTTCTTTTTTGGGTGTCAGGGGCTTTCTGGGTCACTCTTGGTGATCCTCTGGGATTCCCCCTGACTCTGCACCCCGAACCTGACTCCTGGGGGTGCTCAGGGACTGTATGAAATGTTGGGGATAGAACCTGGTCACCCCATATGCGAGGCAAATGCCCTACCTGGAGTATAGTATCACTCAGGCCCCCGGGATGGTTGATTTTAGACCCTCTTTCACTGTGGGAAATGTCCACACACAGAGAGAAATACGGCCAAGATTTGAGTCATAGTGACACTGCACTTGCCTTGCATACGGCAGACCATGGTTCAAATCCCCAGCACCCGGCATATGGTCCCCCAACCTACCTGGAGTGATCTGTGAGCAGAAAATCAGGAGTAAGCCTGAACACTGCTGAGTGGCCCCCTCCAAAAAATAAAGGCTGCAGGACTCAGCCCCAACAGCTTTGTTTGAGCCACATAAACTCGCTCATGATGCAGAGGATCATCTGATTGTCTTTGATAAAGTTTAGAAAACTTGAATGAATGTGTGGAAAATACACAGGATTCATAACAAATTGGATCTGAGTTTCCCCAGCATTTTAAGGAACAAAATGGAGTGAGTTAATTAAAAAAAGTAGCTTCCTTTTTTTAATCCATTGTGAAGTATTTTATTAGAATTTTGAAGAAGGAACAACAAAATTCTCTGTCTTACTTAGATACCTGAATGTTTTAGGCAAATTTAATAATTGTCTGCCATTTATCTCTAATGTGGCTAGTCATATAATGAAATTACATTTGTGGATAACTAATAAACTTTAGTGTTTAAGTTCCTCTTGGTATTTGTTACCTTCTGTTATACTTCTGTTACCTTGATATGCTACTAGCTCGCTCATAGATCCTCTCCGCCACCCCACACACATATGCTAACAAAATTAAATAGTGAAAGCAGCACGCACGGCCAGTGCCATGAGAGGAGGGAGCAGAGGAACCCCTGGGAAGCAGGTGGAAGAACAGGGCACCTCAGAGAGCAATCACGGGAGGCGGGCAGCTTTGTGCTGGGGGGAACCCGGCCTCCCACCAGACTAGGGCACAGCCGGCTCCTTTCACTAGGGCTTCGACCATTCCCCACCTGTCCGCACCCTTGTTCTCACTCTCGTGTTGCTCTTTTCCCTCCGCTCCACAATTGTCACTATTTTCTATACTTCCCCAAAAGCTCCACTTGTGGGGAGAAACATGAGGGCAGAAGGGAGTGCAGGTGGTTGCAGGTTGTTGGATTCCTGAGGAAAATGGTTTCAAGTAAGTTCTGGGAAACTTCGGCACTCATTTTCTTTCCCTTTTCTTACTTGGATTGCCATGTTCATATCCCAAAGAAAGACAATGTCATCAGCTCTTAACATGACAAACGAGGAGAGCAGACACAGAGCTCCCCCCCAGATGCAACCAGTTGGGACTGGTGCGGATGCAGCAATCTGGCTTTTCTCGGATAACGTCCCTTCACACACACAAGCCTGAGTACACATAAACACGCATAACACACACAAGCACACATATATGTATGTGGATGAAACAAATACAGTACTTGGTGCAGCCATGTGTACACACATGTATATTCAGTGAACATATACACCTATGCACACACTATGCACACCGATAAAGTGCACATTCACTCCTTTGCTCACATGCACACAGATACACATAGGGCACAAGCATTCCCCCCATGTATACACCGTAACAAAAAGCACCAGGTGCACCATGTGCACACACATCGCCCATTTATTGTTACATATATAAGATTCACCATGCACTTTTGTAGATATGCACATGGATACACAGATACACAAAGTACACAAAAACTCTTGTATACACATACATGGATGCGCACAGATGTATGCAGTGACACACTCGTGTGTACACACACACATGAATATGCACAGATGTATGCAGTGTGCACCAATACACCCATGCACACACGCACGCAGGCAGGATTCTGTCACTGTCACGGCAGTGGCCTGGTCCTGACGCCGAGTTGTGGAGAGAACCTTGTGGGAGGGGCGGCCTTCTTGTTCTGCAAGCAGCTGGCAAGTGTGCAGACTCTACCTTTCAGGTCACTTTCTGGCCCCCAAGGGCAGTGGCCATCGTCCTGGCCGGCCCCATTTACCTGGCGCTGTCCAGTGTGAGAGCAGTGTCAGGAGAACTGGCATCTGATGTCAGGCTGAGCCACCCAGTCAGGATGGACTGGGGAAACACCAGGGTGATATGGGTGGCGTCTCTACAGACAGTCAGGATGGACTGAGGGAGCACCAGGGTGATATGGGGTGGCGTCTCTACAGACAGAGGGTGACTCACCTAGGGGGCCGGGAAGGTTCTTTCCTGCTGCTCATGGGGGCAAGAGCAAGGGAAAAGCCCAGAACAGGGACCTGCACCACTGGAAAGTGTTCAAATATCTGCCACTATTGGGTTTAGGTCTAGACAAACCAGGGGCTTCCTAAACCCCATGAGGACTCAGTGGTGAGACCTGGGTTAGGCCATCTTCCTGCAGGGAGCTGGTTAAAGGGGAACGAGCCAGCTCAGCCCCCCTAACAGTGTCAGGTCTTGCTCCTTCAGGAAGTTTTAAAGGAGTGTAAGTGGCCCACGCCTCTTCTCCAGAATGTCTGAAGGACCCTGGTGCTTTGAGCTGCAAAGTCAGAGGCACTCCGAGGCTGCAGCAAGACCAGATAATCGTGGCCATTAACAACAATCCATTTTCTCAGGTTCTACCATAAGGAAGAAGCGGGTGGAAAATCTGCCATGCTATCATGGCTATGCCCACTGTCCAAGTTCCCAGAGCAATGGCTTATGTGTTCAAATCATTGTATTGCCTCCAAGGTGCGTTTAGAAGAATGGTCACTTCTGGGGGTTTCCTTCAAAACTGGATTAATCCCTGCAGCTAGTCTCAGATTCTTAAATTACAAAGTACTATGGGCTTCCTAAAATTATTCTATGACAGGACCTGGGGCCTTCTTCCTCTGGAGGTTCTGCGAGAAGTGGAATCTTCTTGCCCGTCTTCCTCAGAGCCGTGAGCCCCCAAACTGCAACCTTAGCAGTAAGGTGACGAGGACAGTGCTGCTGCACACGTCACCAGCTCACCTGACAGCGCCGTCCTGACCTGTTTCCTCTGTCACTCTCCCTTGTGAAGAGCAGGACACGCTCCCCTGGCCACCAACACAGAAACCCAGATGGCTTCTCCACCACTTCTAATGGTTGAAACCACTCCCCTCTCTCAGCCTCTGAGGGGCAGGACAGCAACCCTTGACCAGGCCTGAGGAGAGCTGGACAGTTCCCCTTGACTAGCCTCTGAAGAGGGCTGGACAACTCCCCAGATCCCACCTCACCCCAGAAGAGGACTGGACAGCACCCCTGACCACCTGCTGAAGAGGGGATGGATAACTGCCCTTGACCTCCTCTGAGAAAGACTGAGCAGCTCCCAGTGACCAACCCCTGAGGGATAGCCAACAGATCTTCCCTGACCACTCCCTAACGGGGGCCAACTAGCTCTCCCTGACCACCCTTGAGGAAGGCCGGACAGCTCCCCTGACCACCCTTGAGGAGGGCTGGACAGCTCCCCTGACCACCCCTTGAGGGAGAGCCGGACGGCTCTCCCTGACCACCCTTGAGAGGGCTGGACAGCTCCCCCTGACCACCCTTGAGGAGAGCCGGACAGCTCTCCCTGACCACCCTTGAGGAGGGCTGGACAGCTCCCCTGAACACCCTTGAGGAGGGCCGGACGGCTCTTCCTGACCGGCTCTGTGTCCTGGAGAGTTGCCCCAGACAGTGCCTGTGACCTGGACACCTGGAAGTGGAAGGGTTGTTATTTTTAGGAGTGTGTCTAAGGAAAAGGCACTCAGGAGCTCCAGGGTTCTGGGCAGCTTTCACCATCAGTTAAAAAAAATCAGGCCTTAAAAATCATAACAAAGAATTGATCCTTAGTCAGCCCTGCTTCCATTGCTGATAATGCATCTCAAGGCCAGGTTCCTTTGGGGGAAGGTCTGAGTAAGCTCTTTTCTCACTCACCACTGCCATGGGGCTATAACTTTGGACTCTTTTCCCAGCCTTCTCAGTCATGACCATCTTGCACCAAGGAAAAAGGAGACATGCAGGCTGCTAGAACAGTGCAGGTCCCAAGAAGCCTGTGATCAGCAATGCGGGAGAGTCTTGCAGTTTGGAGTGAAAGGAGCTATTTATGCTCCTCCTGTTCCAAGCATCTACAGATTCCGGAGCCAAGTCCTCCTTCCCAAGGGACCCTGCGGCAGATGCAACCCTGTAGAAAGAATGTGTCCTTTCCAGGAGTGGAAGAGTCCTGGGGGGACTTAAGCAAGAGATCTGTGGAGCTCAGCGGAACCTGGAGGCACATAAGAGAGCATGTGTGGCATGGAGTTCATAGCTTCTCCTCCCGGATTAAGGAAGTGGAGCAAAGTGGGAGTGTGTGTGGAGAGCAAGTGTAGGATATACAAAAGGTGAGTGAGCGGAATTATGCACATGCCTGTGTGTGAATGTCTGTCTTTCTGAGGTGTGAGTATCACAAATACTAAGTTCTTCCAAGGGAGACAGAGTCAAAACCATATGGCAGAAAGTACAAATGGTGCTCGCTGCTCCCTTCTACGGACACACACACAAGCACTCCACAGCTCTCGTGAGCATGTGTGCTCTATGTGCCCCCACCCCGCGCATGAGCACTCCACAGCTATTGTGAGCATGCGTGTTCCATGTGCTTCCACATGCACAAGCACTCCACAGCTCTTGTGAGCATGCGTGCTCCATGTGTTCCCGTGCACGAGTACTCCACAGCTCTCTTGACCATGCATGCTCCATGTGCTTCACATGCACAAGCACTCCACAGCTCTCATGAGCATGCATGTTCCACGTGCCCCATGAGCAAGAGCACTCCAACTTGTGGAGAGTTTTTTGTTATGAACAGATCCTGGATCTTGTCAAATGCTCCACCTGCATCTACCGATATGATCATATATTGATTATTTTTCTTTTATTGATATAATGTGTTATATTGATTCACTCTGTGAATGTTGAACTATTCTTGCATCCCAGGGATGATTCCTACTTGGTCATAGTGTCTGATCTTTTTGATGAATCTTTGGATTCTCTTTGTAGTATTTTGTTGAAGAATTTTGCATCTGTGTTCATCAGGGATATTGGTCTGCAATTTTCATTTTTGTGATGTTTCTTTCTGTTTTTGGTATCAGGGTGATATGTGCCTCATAGAAACTGTTTGGGAGTGTTTCTGTTTCTTCAATTTTTCTATAAAGCTTAAAAAAGGACTGTAATATGTCCCCCATTAAAGGTTTTGTAGAATTCACTAGTTTATCCATATAGACCTGGGCTTTTGTGTTTGGGGAAGACTTGATTGTGACTTCTAATTCCTCAATAGTGATAGGCTTGTTTAGGTATTTCCAAGTCTTCTTTTATTCAGCATTGGGAAGTTGTAGCAATCCATGAATTTATCATTGTCCTATAGTTTTCTGGTTTGCTTGGTTGATGGTATACAGACTCTCAAAATAATACCTGATGATATTTTGAATTTCTGTGGTCTCTGTTGTGATGTCCCGCTTTCCATTTCTGATTCAATTTATTAGGGTTCACTCTCTCCCTTTCTCTCTGTGAGCCTTACAAGTGGTTTGTTGGTCTTGTTTACATTTTCAAAGAAATGGATCTTGGTTTAATTTTTTGGATTGTCTACTTTTTATTTCAGCTCATTGATTTCTGCTCTAAGCTTTATTTCCTTCTTCCTGCCTGAGTTGGGCTCCATTTGTTGGTCATTTTCTAAGATCTTAAGTTGTGAAGTCAAATTATTTATATGGGCCCTCTCTTCCTTCCTGATGAAGACTTGCAGAGTTATACTTTCTCTCTTCACACTGCTTTTGTGCTCTCCCACAAGTTCTGGGTAACTTGCTCCTCATTCACTTTCGTTTCCCAAGAATCTTTTGATTTCTTCTTCGATTTACTCTATAACCTACTGATTGTTCATTAGTGCGCTGTTTAGTTTCCAAGTGTTTGGTTTGATTCCTCCTTTTCTGTGTGTGATTAACTTCTCTTTTCAGTGCCTCATGATCTGAAAGACTAGTTGATGCAATTTCTACCTTCTTGATTTTATTGAGGTATGTTTTCTGGCCCAGTATGTGGTCTATCTTGGAGAATGTTCTATGTGCACCAGAGGAAAAGGTGTATTTTTGCTTTTTTGGTTATGAAAAGAACCTGTATGAAAAAGACCTACTTATCCCTCTCTCTTCCGTTTCTTCCTTCAGAGCCATATATTTTCTTGCTGAGTTTTAGTCTCATCTCATTGATCTATCAAGAGGTGACAAAGCAGTGTTGAAGTCTTCAAGCACAATTGTGTTCCTATCAATGTCTTCCTTGGAGTCTATTAGTATTTGTTTTAAGTATTTTTCTGGCCCATCACTGAGTGCTTATATGTTTAAGAGTGTAATTTCTTCTTGAAATGTGTATCCCTTGCTTATTAAGTAATGGCCTTTCACTGTCCCTTATAGCCTTTTTTCAGCCTGAAATCTATGTTATCAGGTAGTAGTATGGCCACCCCAGCCCTTTTTAAGGAGGTGTTTGCCCTGAAGAATTGTTTTCTTGCCTTTTGACTTTGATTCTGTCTTTTGCTCTAACTAGTAAATGAATTTCTTGTAGGCAGCAGAATGTTGGATTCAACTTTTTTAATCCATTTTGTCACTCTCTCGTCTCTTAATTGGTTTGTTTAGGCCTTGACTTTGCGAGGGATTATTGCCATGGGAGGTTGTGTCATCTTTCTGGTTTTTTTTTTTTTTTTGTAATTTGGGGGGGCTTGTCTTGTATTATAGTAGCCCCTTCAATCCCTTTAAAGTTGGTTTTGAGTCTGTAAGTTCCTAAGCTGTTGTATATCCCTGGATTGTGTAGCGTTCCTTCAACTCTGCGTAAGAGTCTAGCTGGGTAAAGTATTCTTGGTGAGGTGTTTATTTCATTGAGTTTTTTCACTATGTCCCACCTGTGTCTTCGGCTTCAGAAGGTTTCATCTGATAAGTCTGCCGTAAAATCTGAGGAACACTTCTTTGTATTAAATTTATTTCTTTTGATCTTGCTGCTGACAATATTGTGTCGCTATGGCATTCATCATTCTGATCAGGTTATATCTTAGAGTCTTTCTATTAGGTGTCTCTTTTAGCTGGTACCCTCAGGGATTCTTGGTTCTGGATGCCTGCATCCTCCAGCTCTGGGGACTCTTTAGCAATGATGTCTTTAACTGGACCTACCTCATTGTGGGTTGCCTCCCCTGTCCCTCTGGGACCCCAATGATTATCATTTTATTCCTTCTGAATTCATCCCAATTTTCTCTTACCCACTGTTGAGCTATTTTGAGGTCTTTTTTCCATCTTCTGTTGTTGCCTGAGTGTTTTCTGCAACTCATCTTTAGGCTGCTGTCTCATTGATTTTTTTTCATTTAATCTATCAAATTTTTCACTATTGACAATTTCTGTTTGTAGCTTTCTTATTTTTTCTCTCATATCCTCCTGTATTTCTATTGGCTGTTCTCCCCATTCTTACTTACATATCCTCTGGACACCACCAGCCACAGTCCCGACCTCGTGAGGGACGAGCCACACATTAGCTCAGGTCCTGAGGTTACAGTTTCAGTCTCTTTGCTGGTTTTCACACTTCTAGAAAATGTAGATGTCCCTTCTTGCCAGGCACTTATCACGTACGGATTTTAATCAGGTTTCCAGGAGAATAAAAGTAGAACATTCACCCACTGCATGCCCAGATGAAAGTATTCATAAGTCTGCGCATGAAAATACCTTACAATTTTATTTGTCCACTACAAGTCAATAAAGCTGCAAGAGTTATTCTATAGTAAAAGCCATCTACAAAAGGGAAACCTTTTATTAATTCTTTACTCATGCATAAGATTTTAAACATACCTAATAAACAAATAAGGTAGGTTAAATTATTTTCATTACATGAGGAACTTGTTAGTGGCAAAATCAGGATCAAATTAAAATGCATTTCTTCTCGGGATAGATTTTTTAACATTAACCCATTTATGGAAAAGAAGAGAATAGACAGAATAAACTCTCCTTTGAAAGGCTGTTTAGAGATGTCATAAAATAAAACTTATACATTTTAAGTGTTAGATATTTTGTTTTGTTTTAGAGGTACTAGAAATCATTATTTATCTTTACCCTTTATTCAAAAATACTAGTTCAAAACAGGATTAATAATCCATGTTTATAAAGAAAATTTATTGCTATTTCCCAGGGAGGGAAACCAGAGAGCATTGGTGTTGGAATTGTACACTGGTGAAAAGATGAGTGTTGGAACACTATATGATTGAAACCCAATCATAAACAATTTTGTAATTGTGTTTCTCACTGTGATTAAATGAAAAAAATTTAAAATAATAATCTTTTTTTTACTTTTTTTGGGCCACTCCAAGAAATGCCCAGAGGTTACTCCTCGGCTCTGCACTCAGGAATTAGTCATCTGTATGCTCACTGGACTATTGCTCTAGCCTAATGTTTATGTTTTGTTTCATTTTTTGTTTGGAGTCTACACCCAGCTGTGCTTGGGGATCACTAATGTCAGTGCTCTGGGACCAAATGAACTGCCAGGATCCACTCTGAACTATTTCCTATAGTCCCAATAATTCATTTATAACTTTGTGCTTAATTGTGTATCTTTATTCTTTCCCCCTCATCCTACAGCTTAAGAAATACTGGGTTTCATAAATGTATATATGACAAGTCACAATGTTTAAGATATGGGAGAGAGGAAGAGAGAGAGAGAAGGAGGAGGAGTAGGAGGAGGAGGAGCAGAAGGAGCAGGAGCAGGAGGGAGGAGGAGGGAGAAGAGAAGGAGAAGAGGAGGAGAGGAGAAGGAGGGAGAGAAGAGAGAAAGAAGAGAGGAGGAGGAGAGGAAAGGAAAAGAAGGAGGAGGAGGAGAAGAAGGGAGGAGGAGTGGAGGAGAAGGGAGAAAGAGGAGGAGGAGAAGAAGAAGAAGGAGGAGGAGGAGTGAGGAGCAGGAGAAGGAGGAGGAGAAGGAGGAGGAGGAGAAGAGAGGAAGAAGGAAGAGAAGGAGAAAGGAGGAGAAGGAGGAGGGAGAAGGAGAAGAAGGAGAAGGAGAAGTGAGAAGGAGAGGAAGAAAAAGAAGAAGAAGAAGAAGAAAGAAGAAGAAGAAGAAGAAGAAGAAGGAAGAAGAAGAAGAAGAAACAGAGTGTCTAAATGTGAGATATATATTTATAAAGCTATTCACCAAATCATGAACAGCTTTGTAAATGTCTATCTCACAGTGTTGATGAAAATAATAAAAAAAGAAATACTGGTTTGGTTCTAATGTTCATAAATTTGAGTAAGTTAACCTGCAGTCAGGGAATGAATATGCCTCCAAGCAATTTAAGCACCAAGGGAATGGAAGAAGGTTAGAGCTTGATCTTCGAGCACCCAGAGACATCTTGCTCTCCTAGCCTCTGTTCCCTGAGCAAAAGTTAAAAATGTCTAACAAAACTTCTGAAAATCAAACGAACAGTGAAGTGAAACAGGCTGTCTGCCTATTGAATCTCAGCTGACTGCTGAGATTCTGAGACCAGTTCTCGGTTCTGGCATGTGTTTACATCTGAGCTACCAGGACATAACCACAGGACACCCCTAGGTCAGCCAGCCTCAGGCCCACAAAAGGTCAAAGATAGAGCCCCACAGCTGCCCTTTTCAGTGGCCATACATCTCTTTTCCTTCAAGCCTAAGGACAGGGATACTTGTAGGGTGCATGGATATTAGTCAGAGACCATGACTTTTTGCTTGAGGTGCACCATACTTTTTTTTTTTATTTCTCATGGAAGTGTAATTTGACAACTTAGATCTCCAAAAACTGTCTCAGTAAAGTTCAATATCATTTTGTCTTGGTATATCTTGTGACCACAAATCCCTTTTCTTATGTTTCCTCATTTATAAAAACCAGGTGTGGTCCTGAGGAGAAAAATACCAAACTGGATTAAAATAAGAGTGTCTGAGATGTTGGAAATGGTTCGTGTTAGGTTTCCAAATTGGTGATAGTCTATCAAACATTCCACATATTTTTTCGGCAATCTGTACTTAATACATAGTCCCCATGATTAATCTCTTCTTCTAATTTTTTTTGCTTTTTTTTTTGGGGGTGACACCTGGCAATGCTCAGGGGTTTCTCCTGGCTCTGCACTCAGGAATTACTCCTGGCGGTGCTCGGGGACCATATGGGATGCCGGGATCGAACCCAGGTCGGCATGGGGCCGGCCGAGTGCAAGGCAAACACCCTACTCGCTGGACTATCACCCCGGCCCCCACTTCTTCTAATTTTCTTTTCTCCCTTTATTCCTTCCTTTGTCATGGATTGAACCTAATGCTTCCCCACGCAAAACAAATGCTCTCCTACTGACCCACACCTCTAGCACCCAGTGATTCTCCCCTTCCACTTTTATACAAACATTATAGTTTACAAAGTTGTTCGTGATGATTTGTTATAGACATTCCATCTTCCCAATATCCTGTCAATGTCACCACCACTGTCACTCTTCCTCCATCATTGTCTCCATTTTCCCCGACCACCCTCAGGCCTTTCCCCATAGCAGGCCCATAGTAATTTAATTTATATTACTTGTTCCAAAAAAGACTGGGCCCCTGGGATGAATCCAGAGCCACAGCAGAGCCTGGGAAGCTACCCATGGTGTATCCGATATGCCAAAAACAGTAGCAATAATGGACCTCGCTCCCAATGAATGGAGATGTTACTTGTGCCCGGTCGAGCAAATCGATGAACAATGGGAAGACAAGTGACAAGTGACAAGTGACACACTAAATGGATAATGGAATTATCAAAAATACTCCAGTAACAATAAAACACCCCCAAGGATAGCTAAAGCAATCCTCGGGAAAAGAAGATGGGAGGCATCACCTTTCCCAACTTCAAACTGTACTACAAGGCAGTAGTAATTAAAACAGCATGGTATTGGAATAAAAACAGACCTGTGGACCTATGGAATAGAATTGAGTATCCTGGACACCCAACCTCAAACACATGATCATTTAATCTTTGATAAAGGTGCAATGAGTCTAAAATGGAGTAAGGAAAGCCTCTTCAACAAGTGGTGTTGGGAAAAACTGGGCAGCAACATGTAAAAAAATGAATTTGGACCTGTGTCTAACACCATTCACAAAAATCAGATCAAAATGGACTAAAGATCTCAATATCAGACTTGAATCCATAAAGTACATTGAAGAAAATATAGGAAAAACCCTCCACGACATTGAAGCTAAAGGCATCTTCAAAGGTGAAACATCACTAACAAAGCAACTAGAAGAAAAGATAAACATATGGGACTACATGAAACTGAAAAGCTTCTGCACCTCAAAAAGAAACAGTGACTAAGATACAAAAGCAGTCCACAGAATGGGAAAGAATATTCACCCAATACCCATCTGATAAGGGTTAATATCCAGGATATATCAGGCACTGGTAGAACTTTACAAGAAGAAAACAAACAACCCCATCAAAAAATGGGGACAAGAAATGAACAGAAACTTCAGCAAGGAAGAAATTCGAATGGCCAAAAAACATATGAAAAAATGCTCATCATCACTAATCATCAGAGAGATGCAAATCAAAACAACAATGAGATACCACTTTACACCACAGAGACTGGCACATATTCAAAAGAGCAAGAACAACAAGTGCTGGCGTGGATGTGGGGAAAAGGGGACACTCATCCATTGTTGGTGGGAATGCCGGCTGGTACAGCCTTTCTGGAAAACAATATGGACTTTCCTCCAAAGACTAGAAATTGAACTCCCATTTGACCCAGCCATACCACTCCTGGGAATCTACTCTGGGAAACCAAAAATACGCAGCGGAAACACCATCCCTACTTTTATGTTCATAGCAGCATTATTCACAATAGCCAGAATCTGGAAGCAACCAGAGTGCCCAAAAATTGATGAATGGATAAAAAGCTTTGGTACATCTACACAATGGAATACTATGCAGCTGTTAGGAAAAATGAAGTTATAAAATTTGCCTATAAATGGATGGACATGGAGAAGATTATGTTGAGCGAAATTAGCCAGAAGGAGAGAGACAGATACAGAATGACTGCATTTATTTGCATGGCATAAATATATATGTACATATTATGATACCAATATCCAAGGTCAAGTGAAACATATATCAGGAGGTCTTGTCAAAGGTGGAGATTATCACAAACGTGTGGGAGTCAGGAGTTTAGGTAAGACAGAAAATGGAACAGGGTGCTAATAATAGTCGAGGGTACTAATGCCAACCTAGAACTGAGCATTAAATAGAGGCAAAAGGATACACATGACAACCTTTTAATGTATGTTCTGTAATCCATAGTCTGAAAGGGAAGGAAAAGAGAAAGAGAGAGAAAGGGAAAGAAATAAAGAACCTGCCATGGAGCAGGGCTGGGGAAGGGGAGGAACCGGGATGTTGGTGGTGGGAGATGGGCACTGGTGGAGGGACGGGTGCTGAAACACTGTATGACCAAAACCCAAACATGAACTTTTTAATTGTATATCTTTTTTATTTGTATATCTCACGGTAGTATAATAAAATACTTAAAAAAAAAATACTCCAGTAAAAGAAAATTTGTAAAACTTGTTGTATCTCACCATTGGGTCATTAAGTTCTTGTCTGGGCTTTCCTAAACTGTTGTTGCTAGTTAAACCTTCTGTGTTAAATTCCAATAGTTGTGCTTAGTTAGCTTCCATATTGCATTCCCATCCCATCTGGCATGCTCCTACTGTGCTGTTAGTATTGTAGAGTTTGGAGATGTTGCATGACTCTGGCCTCCAGAAAAACCCAGAATATTTAACTGGACAGTGTGAACTTATGTGGTGGTAGCATTGCAATGTGGGTGTGGCTGCTGGCCCTTTGGTAGGGCAGGAACCTGACCCACCCTCTCCCTGAGATCACGAGGAGGTCTCAGCTAGGCCTGGTGTATCTGAGAAAGCTTTGCACCTACTTGATTTCTTTCAAAATTTAATTATTAGTCTCTTGAGCAGTGCCAGTAGAAGAGGTTACATGGCAGTGGAGATGGAATGTGGGTCCCCAGTGACTCTTAAGCAGCTAACGCAACCTTAGTTATGACACTCCTATACAAGATCAAGAATTCATAACCTTGGCTTTGTTTCCTAAGGTTCTCAGATGCTCTATAGAGAAGCTGTGCGTTAATGACAGTTATGCTATTTTAGGATTCTCTAGGTGCCATCATTAAAATCCACTAAGATCCCATTTGTAACTGCCAAGCTCTGGTGTGTGTCAACCAGGGCATCTCTGGGAGAAAAGCACCTGCCCAGTACTGCCTTCCTTAGGGCATCCTTCACCTCCTTGTTCCTTAGGCAATATATGGCAGGATTGAGAAATGGTACAATGACAGTGTAGAGCACAGAGATTATCTTGTTGTAGTTGAAGGTATACATGGCCCGGGTCGTGCATAGGTAAAAAGAGTGGAGGAGTAGTAGATGACCACCACCGCCAGGTGAGAGGCACAGGTAGAGAAGGCTTTGCGACGTCCCTGCGCAGTAGGAATCCTCAAAATAGCTGCAATAATGGCGGCGTATGAGGATACCACAGCCAGCAAAGGGAGTAGGATCATCACCAGGGCCAAGAGGGAAGTCCACTAGCTCTGCCTGCTCCTTGTCTGAGCAGGTGAGGTTAAGCAGTGGGGAGATATCACAAGAAAAAGTGGTTGATGATGTTGGGTCCACAATAAGACAGTCGAGAAATAAAGAGAAGTTTCATCATAGAGCTGAAGAAGCCACTCCCCCAAGAGGAAAGAGCAAGGCGAGTGGCTAGGCTGGAAGACATGAGGCTGGGATAGCGGAGGGGCTCACAGATGGCTAGGTAGCGGTCATAAGCCATGACCGCCAACAAGACACATTCAGTGCAGGCTAATGCAATGAAGAAGTAGAGCTGTGTCATGCAGCCTACATAGGAGATCTTCTGGTTCTGTGTAAGAAAAGCTCCCAAGAGTCGAGGTACTGTGACATTGATGTACCATAGCTCCAGAAAGGAGAGATGACCAAGGAAAAGTACATTGGACGATGGAGGCTTAGCGTGAGCCAGACGGTGGACACAATGAGTACATTCTCCAAGCAAGGTCATCAGGTAGAGTGTAAGGAAGAGGGCGAAGAGAAGCAGCTGGAGAGGGGAGGACGTGGGGAAGCCCACCAGGATAAACTCTGCCACGTGTCCACTACTCCAGTTCTTCATGATCTCTGTCCACTTGGCTGCCTATAAAACAGGAGGATAGAGTGACCGGGGCTGCATTTTGCCATCAGTCCTAGATCACAGTCCTCTGGAGAGGCTCGGTGATGTACTGCCAACGTTCTACCCCTTTGCCTCTTCGCTTTGTTGCTTCCATCTGCTCCTCAAAGGAAGTTTTTAGAGCTAGAGTTTTGGCTCAATAACTTGGCAATATTGAAATCAGTTGTCAATGTTTGCTAACTTATTTATACTAAATTCAGAGCAAGTGCTATGTTAGTTCCTTCACGTCCTTGAAACTCCTAATTCCTGTTGCCCCTTTGTTCAATACTCATTGCATGAATGGGTAAGAAAAGGGAGGTTAGAGCATTGGAGCTTGAGGCTGCCATATTTGCAAGGAATCAGATGAAGAGGTGGTAGAAATGTGCAGACATTACTGAGCTATTTCACAAGACAACTTGGGATGAGGGAGGCTGGTTGGGAAGTGTTGAGGAAACGGTCCAGGGTGAGGAGAATCCTATTCCAAATGGAGCCATTTCCCCATCCATGTTACAAGCATGTCTCAGCACATTCTCTGTCCCAGAGTAGACTGTCTCCATTCCCAAGGATGATGGAGTCACTGAGAATGTCCTAATCCCTAGGCCTGTAAATGTCACATCATAGAGGAACTTGGAAGATGAAGGTTAAGGACATGAGGAAGGGAGAGTATCCCAAATTCACTAGACTGCTTTAAGCTCTGCTCTGGGGCTTCTCTGAGACCTGCTATGGAGGAAGCTACAGAGAGATGACTGAGACAGTGACACCTGAGGGTGCGAAAGTGGGGGAGAGTGGGGTGAGGGGAAGTGGTCAATATTCCCTTTGGAGGCTGGAGAATGACTCCCCACAGAACTACCAGGAGAAGCTTTTTGCTTCTGTGTTTGGCTATGGACCTTGATCTCTGATCTGGCCTCCAAAAGGAAGACTACACTCTGCCATTTTAAGCTACCAAACGTGTGGTAGTTTGTTACAATAGTGACGGGAACACCGTAGCGTTTGGGAGAAGACAGTGTGGAACAGCCCTGCTAGGGTTGCCATTAGTGTCCCCGCCAGAAAATCTGCAGGGTGTGGCACAAAGTCAAGATCTGACTTCAGAAGAGAGAGAGAGAGAAAGGTAAAGAGATAAAGAACCTACCATAGAGGCAGGCTAGGGAGGGGAGGGAATTGGGGACATTGGTGGTGGGAAATGGGCACTGGTGGAGGGAGGGGTGCTGGAACACTGTAAGACATAACCCAAATATAAACATCTTTGTAATTGTAATTCTCATGGTGGTATAATAAAAATATTAAATTTTTAAAAAAGAACTGGCTTCAGAACTAGAGATTATCAAGCATCTCCACTTCAGCCAGGACTTGAACACTCTTCTTCAGCGTTTTCTTCCCTTTAAAGCAAACTTGCAAAACAATATGCAGTTAGAATTTTGTTGACATCTATTTTATAGCACGTATTAAAATGGTACCAGGCAGAATTTCCTAGGCATTGTATTGTATCGCTCTTTGGTTATGTTCCATGAAATCTGGAAAGTTGTAGGTGTAATACCCTCATTGATACTGTATGCATCTGTCTTTAGAAAAAGTAGCAAACCTCAAGATTTTTCTCACTGAATTTTTTCTCCCCTATGGCCAGATTGGGTTTTTTTTAATTTTTTATTATATCACCATGAGATATATAATTACAAACACGATCATGTTTGGGTTTCAATCATACAGTGTTCTAGCACCCATCCCTCCACCAGTGCCCATTTCCCACAGTCAATATCCCATGATCCCCTCCTTTCTCCCCCAGCCTGCCTCTATAGCAGGCACTTTGCCTCTTCTCTCTTCTCTCTCTTCCCTCCCTCTCCTATGATGTGATGTTTTCCCTCCCTCCTCCCTCCTCTCCTCCCCTCTCTCTCTCTCTCTCTCTCTCTCTCTCTCTCTCTTCCTGCTCTTACACATGTGGCTTGCAGTAATACATTTAGAGGCTATCATGTATATCCCCTTGCCTATATTCAATGCTAGGCTGGTATTATCATTTCCAACGATTATTAGCACACTGTTCCTTCTCTGTCTTACCTAACCTCTGCCCACACACTTGCGGTAGATTTAGTCCACTGACAAAACTTCCTGATCCATGTTTTGCCTGGATTTGGATATTGGTATCATACTATTTCTTATATCCCACAAGTAAATGCAGACATTCTATATCTTGAGCATTAGAAGGATGCCCAAGCTTTGGGGTCAGGTCATAAATATAAATGAGAAAATCCCCCAAATAATGATGAACACCCCTGAGATTCAGGCCTTGAAACTACCTCGCCAATATCAGGAAATTTGAAAAGAGATCTTTTCTTCCCTCTATCTCAACTGAATATAACACAAGTCCTAGGAAATACTCAGCAATTCTACCAGAACATAAAGGAATGAATTTTCATGCATTTGCATTATCATGAACAATTTATTCATTTACATGCACATTCTGTACAATTAAAAAATTAATGGGATGTTAATAGTTATTTCCAGTGGTGGTACCAAAATAAATTTGGTGTTCATTTTTCAAGCTTGATCAGAAAGTTCACCCTTCCCCCAATTCTGGCACCTTCTTGCCTTCCCTTCACAGAAATTCCCACCATGAACTGGGTCCCCCATTACTTTCCCTCCAGACTCTGGGTCCCCTCCATACTTTACCATCAGAGATGCTCCACCGAACACTGGCTTACCCTTAACCTCCCCCCCACAGACACCCGTACCAGACAGCAGCCTTGTTGGGAACTACAATTGCCTATGGCTAGTTGAGCAGTGTGTTGTATGCATGGAACTAATGCTTGTTTTCAGGCTCTGGGCCCTGTCCCTCTAACTGAAGCTTTTTCTTAGTCTTCATGCAACACCAGTCTTTTTTTCCATGGGGGACCAATGGCCTGAAATCTCAGTGCCTCTCAGGAAGACATCCTGAAAGTCAAATCCATAAGTGACAATGTCTCCAGCACAAGTCTCTGAATAGCATCTTAGTTTTCATTGATCACCAATAGTGACCCACCACTGAGGCCGTGAGTACTCTCACGGCATGTCCAGAGCAGCCCTTTATCCAGTCTCCCTGGAGTGTGTGACCGATGCTCTGAGGCTCAGCTGAAATGGGAACTAAGCCCCCAAGGCAGCCACCAGATCTCTGCCCTCCTCTATGCTCCGCCACCAACCCACAGCCACTTGTCTCCAGCTTCTCACATGAACGTAGGGAAGCCATGGCCGAGGGACTGGCTTTATGTTCGGCTTGCGCCTTTCCTTTTGAAAGACCTCAAACACTACTCATGTCTGTATTCACTCAACTCAGAAGTTTTCCCAGGAAATTTCCTCATGCACATTTACTGAATCAGCTAATACTTAAGCAGGAGGATCATTTAGAGTAGTGGAAATTAGTGTCCCTTTTGATTAAAGGTAGATATGAACCTCTTTTCTTACCCACCAATCATGACTTCAGCTGCTGGGAAGGTCTCTGCCACTCCCTTTCATTTTAGTCTATTGGCCATCAGAGACCATTGAGCTGAGACTACTTTGCCTGCAGTGAAAAAACAAAGATGTAAAACTGGTAGCTGAGAGGGCCAGAATCTGGCATTCTACACTGGGACCCCACATTTGCTATCTGTTGCAGCATAATTCTCACTCTCCTTTGTGAAATAGCCTAAGCTGCCCCCTGGCAGCCAGACTCCAGGCTACTCTAACTGTGTCTCTGCACACAGCCCACCCCATTTTCATAGAGAGGAGAAAGTTTGTTTAGTTCTCTTGAAATCTTTATTGGAGCACCAGATATTGAGTAACTGTAGTTCATCAGGTTGCTGCCTTGGCACTAGCGTGCCCCTGGCATGAGGGAAGACAATATTGATTTGTGTGTGAGGCTCTGATCCTTCTCTCTGTAACAGCTACTAAGGTTAAGGGGCTCTATTTACACATGGGAGAGAGATGCACTTAAGATTTTCCAATTTTATGGTTACTCGTCTGCAATGCTGTAGATTATCTGATAAATTCAGACAAGTTTGACTGTCACCATGGAAACAAACTATGTCCCTGAATAAAGCTACATGCATGGCTTATGCAACAACGAGAGTGTGCATCCGACGCCTCTTCTCTATAGGAGAGCTAAAATAAGTTAATAGATTAGAAATTTTTGATTGATATGTTGACAGTGTCCACATGGACTGAATGTAGAAGGTGAGACAAGATACTTCCTAAGAGCCTGAAGGTAGCTGCTCTCAGAGCAAACATATTTGGTTCTGCATCTCCCACGTGTGCCCTTTGCTTGGTGAGTTTTACTTCCCATAGACAATGTCCCATCCAAATGGCCACAGCTACACAGACCTCACCACAGTGGAGCTCAGACCATCACATAACCCTGGGACTATACAGAAATAAATATGTCAGGCATCCAACTCCTGGCATATGGACATGGGAGACAGGGCTGCCAGAAGGAGCCTTTGGGTGGCTAAGTTTTCTAGGTTATAAAACAGCCAAGCATATGGAGAAACCCATGAGTTTTCCAGAATTGTGAGTGACTAAAACTCATAGAGAAAGGAATAAGAACCAGAAACCCTCTCACCTTAGTGAGGAAAAATTCTCACAGGTGCCACAGTTTTCCATCCTCTGCCTTTACTCTCAGTCCTGGTCTTTGTCAAGAGACTGCTTCTCTGTACAAGCTCCCTGTCTTCCTCTTCTTGGATGCTGTTACTTCTGCTTGTCTCTGGTGTTTGTGAGGATTGAACAGAGGCTGGCATGGCCAACCCTCTCCCCATTTCACTAGGGACCCAGTCCCACCGGAGTTATTTTCATAGCATTTAAGCAAGACTGTCCAACTTTCCTCAGGAAATTATGTCAACGTATCCAAGACCATGGAAGTCAAGTCTAAAGGGACAGGGCCCTGGAAGAAGCTGAAAGTCCTTAAGTTTGCAGCCTATGTCTAAGCTCCAAGCCATCGTCAGAGGAGATAAACGGGTGATTTGTCAGCAGAGTCAGAAGATCAAAGGTTAGAGGCCAAAGAGATAGTACTGAACATAAGACACTTGCCTTACATGTGACCCACCTGAGTTTAATCTCCAGCGCTGCGTATGGTTCTCCACACCCCATAGAGACTGTCTCTGAACACGGTGGCAGAAGTAAGCCATGATCACAGTCATATGTTCCCAACATCCACCATCTCCCCCGTAAAAGGAAAAAATGAAATCCAACGATCAATAGAACCTACAGTTTTATTAAAGAAGCTGTGTAACAGAGTTGACAAATTCATTCTGATAAGCTCTTACACTGTACCTTTGCAGAGCAGATTTTTTTAGAGAATAATTCAGAAGGATGAAAAATAATAATGTAAAATAGTGAAATAAAAATGTATAAAGCAGAGAGAGGTAGTTCATCTAATGTTGAGATCAGGTAGAATATACGAAGAATATATTCAAAATCATACTCTACTTGTCCATGTTTGTGTGTGAGAGAAAAATCTGGTCTTCGCCACCACAGAGAGAAGGTTCTTTTCCTGTTCACACACTGACAGTACAGAGTGAGGATTCCAGGCACAAGAAGAGTGAGGATAGACAGAGAAATACTGATCCTTCAGCCAAATCTAAATATGTGTCTGCAACTAAGGGGCTTTCTTTCTCACAACTCTGTGTTCAAATGATAAATTTGGAAATAACAAAAGTTAATAAGCACAAAAATATGTAGATTCAGTGGATTATGTTGGAACAGAATCTGCAAAAATAGTAGGTCAACTATAAAAGTGTGCTTCATATCCAAAAAGAACAAGAACAACCTGTGCTGGTGTGGACGCGGGGAGAAAGGGACTCTCATCCATTGTTGGTGGAAATGCTGACTGGTACAGCCATTTTTGAAAACAATATGGACATTCCTCCAAAAACTAGAAATTGAGTTTCCATTTGACCCAGCAATAATACACCTGGGAACATACCTTGGGAGACCAAAAAAACACAGCAGAAACACTGTTTGCACTTCTATGTTCATAGCAGCACTATTCACAATTCCAGATTCAGAATCTAGAAGCAACCTGAGTGCCCAAGAACAGATGACTGGATAAAGAAACTGTGGTACATCTACACAATGGAATACTATGCAGCTGTTAGGAAAAATGAAGTTATGAAGTTTGCCTATAAATGGATGGACATGGAGAAGATCATGCTCAATGAAACTAGCCAGAGGAAAATAGACATATATAGAATGA
>JAJIBD010032759.1:0-18036 GCA_021461705.1 Cryptotis parvus | reverse complement strand
CACAGATTCCCAAAATAAGGTGCTGAGGGGATGGTGCCCCCACACTGGACAGCCGGCAGGCTCTGGCCCTGAGCCATTCATTCTTGGGATCAGGCGGGAGGCTCTGAAGCCGGAAGCTAAGCCCCGCATGGACCCAGCTTGGCTGAGTTATGGATGTGAAGGCAGCGTGAACTGAGAAGTGGAGCTGAGAGCTAAGCTGAAGCCGATGGCCCTAGAGGAGGCCGAGCACTGTGAGGGAGAAGGGAGGAGCAGAGAGCCAAGGCCGCTGCTCCCTGGAGCGCAGGAGGGAGTGTGGGCGCATGCTGAGAGAGCGGGCTCCAAGGTCACCTGCCTCCGGACTGCAGCTCCCTGCGGAGGGAGGTGGGTGCAGGTGGGTGCAGGAGGAGGGATGAGCTGTTCACGGGAGCTAGGAATTCTGTTCTCTGGGCAACTCCCATCAAACTAATTCATCCAAACCTAGCGGGAAAGCAGCACCGTGAGCTGAGTGTCAGAGGGGTTACAGCCATCTGTGGGGCGAGGGGGAGCGGGCCCAGAACAAAAGCAGTGTCGACCTGTTCTCCCACACTCAGACCACTGAGAGTGCAGGCACAAGAGTCTCGTGGCAACACAGAACTGGTGAGAGTCCAGAAGAAACAGCATCTGGTTAAGCTTGATTCAGTCCTGGGGCAATCCGGAAAGGCTGCCTGGAGGAAGCACTGCCAGGGGGCAGTTCTTAAAAAGAATGGACAGCAGTAGCCACCCAAAGGCTTGCTCCCTCCAGGCTGAGTGCTCCATCTCTGTGAACGGAGCCTCTCTGAACCTTCATAACCACCCTAAGAGGGGAACTATTATATTTCTATTAATTAAGTTAATCTTTAATTTCATGTTTAATGAATGGAGGGGTTAATTAATTACATTTTTTGTGTGGTCCTGGGGATTGAACCAAGGCAACCGCTGAGGCACATCCCATGGCGGGTTGGGAGTTACTGGGATTGAATGACTGAAGGGAGCTTATGGGCCCCCAACTGCAAACGATCCTGACTCCAGACCTGGAGAGGAGAGCACTGAGCAGCGAGCAGGCACGCCAGTGACGGGGGCGGAGAGAGGGGGGCTGGAACGGCGGCAGAGAGGAGGGCTGGAGTTGAGGCCTGGAGGAGGTGGCCAGCGGGGGAGCAGGGCAGCGCCACCAGGAGGGGCCTCCACAGACCACAGGAGCACTCAACCCGGAAGGGGGGGGAGGATAGGACGGGGGCTCCAAGATGCTGCATCTGTCCTTGGGCCTCATGAAAGGTCCCAGGGGCCTCTCAGAGGGTCCCCTGAGGAGCAACTGACATTTTACAGGGACCCACCGAAGGAAGCCATCCCGGTGACTCAGCCCTGCTCCCTGCTGGTCGCCGGCTCTGGGACTCACCTCTGTGCCCCAGTTTCCTCTCTACCACCCCCCACCTTGCAGTGAGGGCCCCCTGCAGGCAGGCACCCACGCTGACTAGTTGCTGCTGACCATTCCAGTGCCACCATCCTAGTGCCAGGAAGCCCAACAAGTCACTCATTTGTTCAACGACTCAGGGAGAAAAACGCCTGCAGGAAGCAGCTGTGGTGCCGCCTCACTCCTGCCTTCCCGGCTGCGCAGTAGGGATGGAAAGGTCTCAGCAAGCCAGACAGAACTCTCCTTTCCTCCCTGGGCGCCTCTCGCCCGCCAGCAGTCTGGGAAGACTGAGCTGCTCCCCCTGCCATTCCCGCTGCCAAACTACACCAGCATGTCCCTGCATCTGGGTGCCAGAGCTAAGCCAGAGAGAGAAATTTCAGCGACGAAAATCAAAGCAGGAGCCAGGGAGGGAGCTCAGGTGCTGGAGCCCAGGATTTGCAGGCTGCTGGCACAACGTCCCTCAGCACTGCCAGGACTGTCTCAAAAAACCAAGAAGGGAGGGAGGGAGGGAGGAAGGAGGGAGGGGGGAGGGAGGGGAGAAGAAGGAAGGAAGGAAGGAAGGAAAAGGAAGGAAGGAGGGAGGGAGGGAGGGAGGGAGGAGGAGGAGGGAGGGAGGAGAGGAGGGAGGGAGGGGAGAGGAGGGAAGGAGAGAAGGAGGGAAGGAGGAAAGGAGGGAAGGAGGGGAAGGAAGGAAGGAGGAGGAGGAAGGAAGGAGGGGAGGGAGGGAGGGAGGGGAGGGGGAGGAGGGAGGAGAGGAGGGAGGGGGGGAGGGAGGGGGAGAGGGGGGGAGAGGAGAGGGAGAGGGCGAAGGCAGAGACAGTACAGGGGTCACAGCACCTGCCCTGCATGCAGCTGACCCCCAGTTCAAGCCCTTGCACCACATATGTCTCTGAGCACCACCAGGAGTGACCCTGAACATAGAGCCAGGAGCAAGCTAGCCAGAAGCTGGGCTATGTCACAGAGCTCCCTTCCAGCCCCAAGCGACTGCCAAGACACCACGTGTCCTGGTCCCTGTCCAGGGACAGGGAGAAGAGTGTGGAGCAGTGGAGGGAGGGAGGACCCTTCAGGAGGATGTGACTGGCGGGGTGTGGGGGGGTCCAGTCTTTGGGTGTGATCCAAAAAACGAAAGTTAAAAAAAGCAAAAGCAAATCAGATCAAAGCGGACTTGCAGGGAGAGGCAGCAGCCTGGAGCGCTAGCTCCTAGGGTGCCCTGGCCACCACCCCACCAGCTAGCACCCAGCCCCAGGCCAGGCTGAGCAGCCGCCCACACATTCTGTCCCACGGGGTCTCCCAGCAGCCCTAGGAAACAGGCACTCTTCCCGCATCAACTCAGTAGGGAAACTCCATCTCCGAGAAGCTCCTAGGCAAGGTGTGTGTCCAGATGAGGACTTGGAAGAGGATTTATCCGTTTCCAACCCAGGGGTCCAGCTCTATGGCTGGGGACACCCTTCAGCCTGCAAGGGGACCTCGCCGAGTGCCGCCTCCAAGCACCAGGACACAGGTGGCCTCTGCCAGCACCGGAGTCTGCCCCTCCCCTCCGAACTTGGAAGCCATGATTTTGGCCACCTCACCGTGACAAACGAGGACAATGATGTCACGTCTGCCCCAGCCTGAGCTCACCGGAATGTACGAGGCTTTATCAGCAGTCACAGCCATGAGCTGCTTGGGCCAGGGCCAGGCGGCCTCACTCTCACAAGTCCCACGCACAGTGGCCCTGTGTTTGCTGTCCCACAGATCCTGCACCTGGTATTCAGCCAGAGCAGGACCCGGTCTGCTGGCGGTCGGGCTGGGCTGCGGCCAGTGGTGTGGATACGGGTGCCTTGCTGGGACCTCCTCACGCGGGGAGCCGGGATACCCCTTCTCTCTCCCACATTACTGATTCCTGGTTTGGTGCTAGGGAAATGATCTGGACCCCAGGCCGTAAGAGGCAATGGGGGACACGGGTGGCTTCAGTGCAGGGGAGGGGGCATGGTCTCTGCTACATGGAGGTGAAGCAGTCAGACAATGGTGTAGAGGAGACACTGGGAACGACCAGGGCTAATCTGTATATTGCAGGTACAGACACTCACTTTCCTTCCCCCTGGCTGCCATCCTTATTCCAGCCTGTCAGATACAAAGACCGGCGCTCGCGGGTGGAGGGGGTCAGGGCGCGAGGTCCCCTCACTCCTCCTGGCTGAGGGGCACAGTGGCCCAGGGCCGCATGGTCGCTTTCCTAGCCGGGGAAACCGGGGCCATGGCAGCGCGGAGGCCAGAGCAGGGGGGTCTCTCAACATGAGACCCTGGAGCTCTTGACCTGCACAGTGGGATGCATCCTGGCCGGAGGTTCATGGATCAGGCCTGTGGCCACATTCACCAGCTGCCCATGCAAGAGATAATGTCTTTTCTTGCAGGGAGAAGAGCGTGCGGAGTTTTTCAGATCAGTCCCTATCCCAGGCATTGCTTCCCCCAACTCTCCTCTTCTTGCTGGATTTGGTTGATTATTTACTTGTGCAGGGAAGGAAGCACCCCGGCCCTTGGTGTGGACCTGACTTTCACAGCTTCACGCCTGCCTGTACCAGAGCAGAGGAGCTGCTGGCATCAACCAGGAAGGGACCGCGGAGGCAAAGGGGGGGAGAGGTGGGCGCAGGAGGGCACAGCTGAGCCGGAGAGGCGGCCTGACACTGTGGCACCTCAGGCTCCCTTCTTGCCCAGGGTCACCCCTGCTTGCCCTGAGGCGCCCTGACATGCTGCTTTAAACTGACTGTTGCTCTCGGGGTGCTAGGGCTGAGGGAGATGGAAGCTGGGCTATGTCACAAAGCTCCCTTCCAGCCCAAGCGACTGCCAAGATGCCACATGTCCTGGTCCCTGTCCAGCGACAGGAAGAAGAGTGTGAAGCAGTGGAGGGAGGGGGGAGGACCCTAAAGGAGGATGTGACTGGCGGGGTGTGGGGGGGTCCAGTCTGTCATGAAATGGTCAGTGATGCAAGAGTCATTCAGTGGCCAAACAGCAGCTCTCTGGGGGCAAGGGGACCTGCCCCAAGCCATAAAGACACTGGGTCCCTTTCTGGAGCCTGGGAGCCCATCTTCGGGACAGTGATAGTGGCCTGTGTGGCAAGACAGTCTGTGGGCTGGGTTAGGGGGCACTGCCTTGGCAGCAAGCAGCTGCTCCTCTGGCTGAGCTCTTAGCACCTAGAGCAAGCACCTACCTGGGGTGGGCACAGGGCGCTCTGGGCTCCCTCCTCTGGATCTGTCCTTGGGAAAGGGGTTTCCAAGTAGGCCAAGTGGCCCAGATGATTCCTGGCCACGGGGGTGGCTCCTTTAAGACCCTATGACAGGACAAAGGCAGGACTCTCAGGGCAGGGGGCAGATGTATCCAGGCCACCCCTTTGCCCTCCCATGGCCCTTCCCCCACCCCAAACCCAGCAGCCCAGACCCTGCCAGCTCCAACACTCTGATCGGCATCTTCCAATATGGCCAGCATCTAAAGGTCACTCTCAGTGCCATGATGGCACCCCGTCCCATTCCTCACCTCCAAATCCAGCCCTGGGTGGGTGAGCCGGGGAAACTACCCTTTACTCCAGATGAGGCCGTGAGCCAAGCACTGGAGCAGGGAGGAAGAGCCCAGCAGCAAATATAGTGCTTGGCCTATAAAGTGGAGGCTTCAAGTTTAACCCCAGTACGGCTGACATGCACCTAGCCTGGTCCCTGCAGCCCGGCACTGTCACATGTGTGATCCCCAGCACACAGCCGTGGGGTGGGACCTCGGTGCTCCATTCTTTTTTAAAAATATTTTTATTATACCACCATGAGATATACAATTACAAAAGATGTTCATAAGATGTTCATGTTTGGGTCAGTCATACAGTGTTCCAGCACCCATCCCTCCACCAGTGCCCATCTCCCACCACCAATGTCCCCGGATTCCCTTCCCTCTCCCTAGCCTGCCTCTATGGCAGGTTCTTTATCTCTTTTCTCTTTCTCTCTCTCTCTCTTTCTCTTTTCCTTCCCTTCCACATTATGGATCACAATATATATATTAAGAGGTTGTCATGTGTATCTTTTTGCCTGTATTTAATGCTCAGTTCTAGGTTGGTATTAGCACTTTCGACAATTATTAGCACACTGTTCCATTCTCTGTCTTACCTAGCCTCTGACTCCCACACATCTTTGATAATTTCCACCTTTGACAAGACCTCCTGATCAATGTTTCATCTGACCTTGGATATTGGTATCATAATATGTACATACATATATTTATGTAATGCAAATAAATGCAGTCATTCTATATCTGTCTTTTTCCTTCTGGCTAATTTCACTCAACATGATCCTCTCCATGTCCATCCATTTATAGAGCAAATTTCATAATTTCACTTTTCCTAACAGCTGCATAGTATTCCATTGTGTAGATGTGCCAAAGTTATTTTATCCGGTCATCAGTTCTCCGGGCACACTGGTTGTTTCCCAGATTCTGGCTATTGTGAATAGTGCTGCTATGAAAATAAAAGTGCAGATGGTGTTTCCTCTGTGTGTTTTGCTTCCCAGGGTACATCTCCAGGAGTGGTATGACTGGGTCAAATGGGAGCTCAATTTCTAGTCTTTGGAGGAATGTCCATATTGTTTTCCCAAAAGGCCGTACCAGTCAACATCGCCACCAACAATGAATGAGTGTCCCCTTTTCCCCGCCATCCACGGCTCGGCACTCCATTCTTAAGGGACCCCCCACATCCTAACATGGGGGTATCATGGATCTACTTTATAGGCCTATTTCTTGCCCTCTCCCTATTCTCAGATTTCCTGGGAAAAACTATTTCACCAAGGGAAAAATAAAGAAAAAGACAAAGAATGTAGCTTCACCCCCTCCACCCAACTCTCGAGCATGCCACATATATTTCCATAATTAAAAGTGCCTCCCCAAGCAAGAACTACAACCAAGAATTACAACCAAGAACTACAACCAAGGGGCCGGAGGCGATAGTCCAGCAGGTAGGACAATGCCTTGCACTGCGACTGGCCTGTGCCAGCCCAGGTTCGATCCCGGCATCCCATATGGTCCCTCGAGCACCGCCAGGAAGTGATTCCTGAGTGCAGAGCCAGGAGTAACCCCTGAGCATCGCCAGGTGTGACCCCCAAAAAAATAAAGAACTACAAACCAAGTGTGGATACAGACCCCCCCCCAACCCGCTCCGTAGTCACAGCCACAAAGGTCAGGTCAAAGAGCGATCAAAGGACTGGATCACATGCCTTGTATGCAGGAGCACCAGGTCCAATTCCTGGCACCGAGGGGTCCCTGGAACACCACTGGGAGTATCTCCCTGAGCACTGAGCCAGGAGGTAGCCTCAGAGCACAGCTGAGTATGTGTCCAGACAACAGCAACAGCAAACACAAAATATATGAAAGGAAGGAACCTCCCTTCCCTTTCCCTCTACTTTCAATAAATCTACTTCCAAAAATAAACAAATGGAGAGGAACCCAAGAGATAGTATAGTGGGTAAGATGCTCATCTTGCATGAGGACCCTGGTTAGATCCCGACATCACATGGTGGCCAAGACACCAGGGAGTGATCTCTGAGTGTAGAGGCAGAATAAGCCCTGAGCACTGCAGGGTGTGGCCCAAAACCCCAAAACATTAAAAAAAATTAAATAAATTTAACAACAAATAGAAGGAGAAAGAAACACATCAGGGGTTGACTCTGCTATTCCCCCTCCTTCCCTAGCTGTGGGCGGAGGGGGTTCAGCTAGACAGACAGACAGACAGACAGCACTGATGAGCAATGCAGCCATCAGGAGACTTCAGAATGGTGGGGGGTGCAGGGCGGGGAAGGAGGTCACAACATCACAGAGCTAGGCCTCCAACTCTGCTGGGGAATCTGCATGTTACCGGGCTCCTAGCACGGGTGCACCAGAGAGCACCAGGCAAATGGACATGTTGAGGGGTCCCTTGTGGATGGGTCCTCTGTGGATTCTGTGTGGGCAGACCTTGTGTGGGTTCCTGAGTGGATTGACCTCATGGATTCCCTTGTGGATGAGCCCTGTGGATTCCTGATGGATGAACCCTGTAGGTCCCTGATGGATAGATCCCATCGATTCCTGTGCATGGATGCTGTGGGTTCCTTTGGATTCCTGATTAATGGATCCTGTGGATTTATGAGTGTATGGACCCAGTGGATTCCTGTGCATGGATCCTATTGATTCCTGATAGGTGCACCCTTTGGATTCCTGATGGATGAACCCTGTGAATTGCAGGGATCCACGGACCCTGTGGATTCCTGTGTGGGCCAGATGGACAGCATAAAGATGACACTTGTGCCTGAAGACAGCACTGATATCTCCGCATAGAAGGCCTGTCCATGCCCTTCCCTGAGAGCAGCTTCACAGGAGCCCAGTGTCTGCAGAGGACTGGCCAGGGAACCCACAGCCTGCTGAAACCTTTCTCACTCTTGGGGCTTCCAGACTTAAAATGGATATGCAAGAGGGGACCACAGTGGAAATGAATTTTAACAGAAGGCTCCAGAGTGTGGTTCAGGGTAGGGCATGTGCCTTTCATGTGTGAAGCCCCGGTTCAGTCCCCAACACACACAAATAGAAAAAATTCAGGTGATGTATTTAGATCATTATTTCCCTGGGAGTTGGAGAGATAGTTCAGTGCGACCCAGGTTTGATCCTTGGCACCCCATATGCCACCCTGAGCCCCCACCAGGAGTGATTCCTAAGTGCAGAGCCAGGAAGTAAGCTGTAAGCACAACTGGATGCGGTCAAACCCCTGAAAATAGAAAATAAATTTAAAAAAAAACAAAATTTTCCCTTTATAATATCCTTTTGTTTTGTTACCACACCCAACAGTACTGGGGTACACATTCTACCCAGGTTTGACCCCTGGCACCACACAGGGTGCTCTGTGCACTGCCAGGAGTAAAGCTGGAGCACAGAGCCAGGAGTCAGCTCTGAGCACTACCGGTGTGACCCCAAACTGAATATATATGTGCATGCGTTTATGCATGCGCGTATTACACCATGAGAACTCTTCCTGTCCCCAGGACTTCTGTCCCATTCCCAAAGTGAACACTGTCAAGTTTTCCCCAAGGAATTTTCCATAAATATTTACAAATATATGCCGTGCCTTCGCTTAACTTTCTGGCCCCCACCAGGAACGGGCACAGTCTCTGGTGAGCCATGAGCGCCACGCGTGCCTGCCTTCCAGGAGAGGCGGACACCTCCCCTGCACCTCAGAGAGAGCCAGGGAGGACGCAGCACTATTCAGATGGCTCCGTCCTTGCTGATTTTAGGTTTTTCCCCTACTTTTCTGATGTATAAACAAACCGTGCAATGAGTAACTTTTATGCTTACCTTTGTTCATGTGTGAAATCCCTTGGGAGGGCAAGTTGCATGTAAAATTCTGGTGAATATTGACATTACGTTTGCCAAAGGGCTGAAGCCAGGTGCAAAGCCCAGGCATGCCCTCTGCCCTCCACTGCTGCTTGAGAACGCAGCTCCAACCCTCCAGACTCCCCGACATGAAAGCTGAGTGGTAGCAGCTTGTCACACTCAGAAAAGGGCTGACATTGTTTCATGCTCCCTGACTGACTGGTCTCTGCAGTCATTTTCTAAGTCCTAAAAGAAAATCTATATTCTCTTTTGTTTCACTGTATCACTGTCTTCCCGTTCATCATCTATTTGCTCGAGCGGGCACCAGTTACATCTCCATATGACCTGGGTCTCATGCTAGTAGAGCCCAAGGGCACCTGCTTGCTCCAGGAACATAAAAGAGCCTCAAACCATTCCATCAGGTCATGGGAATGAGGACTATAATTGTTACTGGTATCTGGCATATCAAATATGACACGGGTAGCTTGCCAGGCTCTGCCGTGCGGGTAGCATACTCTTGTAGTCATCTCAAAATCCAGCATTTATTGAGCCGGGCTCTGATAGGCTGGTCTGCTGGGTGGAATTCTGACGAGGAGGAGTCCAGATGTGGAAAATGGGGAGATCCTCATGGGGTGGGGATCGTCTGGCTTGTTTGTGAGGCTCTGCTGGGGTGGCGGGCCAGGGCTAAAACCTGCCATCCGAGGGACACTCATCCATTGTTGGTGGGAATGCCGGCTGGTACAGCCTTTCTGGAAAACAATATGGACGTTCCTCCAAAGACTAGAAATTGAATTCCCATTTGACCCAGCCATACCATTCCTGGGAATCTACTCTGGGGAAGCCAAAAATACGCAGCGGAAACACCATCCCTACTTTTATGTTCATAGCAGCATTATTCACAATAGCCAGAATCTGGAAGCAACCAGAGTGCCCGAAAATCGATGACTGGATAAAAAAGCTTTTGGTACATCTACACAATGGAATACTATGCAGCTGTTAGGAAAAATGAAGTTATAAAATTTGCCTACAAATGGATGGACATGGAGAAGATTATGTTGAGCGAAAATTAGCCGGAAGGAGAGAGACAAATACAGAATGACTGCATTTATCTGCATAACATAAATATATAGGTACATATTATGATACCAATATCAAGGTCAAGTGAAACATATATCAGGAGGTCCTGTCAAAGGTGGGAAAGTATCACAAGCGTGTGGGAGTCAGGAGGCTAGGTAAGACAGAAAATGGAACAGTGTGCTAACAATTGTTGAGGGTACTAATGCCAACCTAGGAGCTGAGCATTAAATAGAGGCAAAAGGTACACATGACAACCCTTTAATGTATGTTCTGTAATCCATAGTCTGGAGGGGAAGGAAAAGAAAAGAGAGAGAAATGGAAAGAAATAAAGAACCTGCCATGGAGCAGGGGCTGGGGAGTGGGGAGGGAACTGGGGGGCGTTGGTGGTGGGGGATGGGCACTGGTGGCGGGATGGAGTGCTGCAACACTGTTTGAGCAAGAGCCAAATATGAACTTTTTAATTGTATATCTTTGTAATTTTAAAAATAAAAAATTTTTAAAAAAAACCTGCCATCCCTCCCGGGCACCTCATGAGCGGCTGGGCACAGGGAGAGCCAGTAGCAGCTCTGGCCCATGTCTGTCTCTGGATCAGCATACTCTTTTGTTTAAGTTTTTTTCTAAATTAAGGCAACTAATTTTTGGCCATATGTATTACCAATTGTCATTTGTCTCTCTCTGACCCTATGACATCTTTTCTCTTTGTTTCTTCCTTCCCTGTTTTCCACACCTCTCCCTTTCTTCCCATCCTTCCCCTCCCACTCCTCTTCTTTCTTTTCTTCCTGACCATATCCAGAGGTGCTTTCAAGACTTGCGCCTGGTGGGATTATCCTTAGCTCTGCACAGGAATCACTCTGAGGAGGAGCCAGGACTCAGGGGACCATGCGGGTCTTGGGTCATATTTAGTCACCTAAGATGAAGTGCAGTCAGCCAATACAAGGCAAACGTCATCCACTGTACCATGTCTCTACCTTGGTTTTTTTTCTACTAAATTTACTTGGGGGCTTTCCTTCCTTCACTTTCTCCCAATTCTTTTTCTTTCCTTTCCTCTTCTTTTTCTTCTCTCCTTTTTTTTTCCTCTTTTTCTTTCTCTCTTCTAATATTTTTAATCCTATCCTTTCTTTCTTTCTAGAATTACTTTGGTATAAGAATGTGATGAGGACTTGGTTTTTCCTCAAGGGCTGAGACTTCCTACAAAGCTGCATTTTAATGATTTATTTCAGCCCATAGAGATAGCGAAGGACATCCTGGCACGTACAGTACCGACTATGTGATTCCTGGCACCAGGTGCTCCTCCCCCAAGCATTTCTGGAAGTCACCCTGGGGGCGCCATGAGCACTTTTGGAGGAGGGCTCCCAAAATACAGTTTCTACATTGGAAGTGGTTACACCTGGATGTGCTCAGGGCTTACTCCTGGCTCTGCACTCAAGGATCCCTCTACTTAGGGCTGGGGGACCATATATGGTCCTGGAGGTGGAACCAGGTTGGCTACATAAAGGCAAGCACCTCCCCACTGTACTATCGCTGGCAGCCACATTTCCCCCTTCATGTCTTCATATCTATGTGCGCACATTAAACTATGTCAAGTAATACCCATCTAGTCCCATTGAATAGAGTTAAATCAGAGACAAATATTGAAGTTGAGTCATATGCCTTGAAGGCATTTTGGCATTTCTAGAGCTGTTTATTTGATGTTATAAAATCTCCCTTGAACTATTGTCTATTCAACTAGAATTTAATCAAATCTCTGACATTGAATCTTAATTCTGAAATGTAATCTCACTTACTTATAGCACTTTTTTTTTAAACACAATGCAGCATGATTCTACTTATTGCTCTTTTTTTTTTGCTTGGGGGTCCCACACAGTTTTATTCAGGGGTTATTCCTGAGTTCTGCAGTCAAAAATCACTGCTGGTAGTGCTCGGGGGACCATATGAGGTCCTGGAGTTGAACCAGGTTGAGCACAGGCAAAGCTGGTGCTTTGACCTTTCGACTATCTCTCAATCCTTTGTTATTACTAACTTTATAATATTTGCACCGATATTCATGCATGGAGATATTTTTTACACTTTGTTTTTACCTTGCTGCTGTACTGGTTCCTCAGAATGATCTGAACCACAATTGGTACATTGAAGTACTGTTAGGAATGGGTCTCCTCTCCTGAGGTTTGCATCCAGAAGCCATAGAGATGGGTGAAGGGGAGAGGGGGGCAGAGTCAATCAATACTCAACAACTTTCTCCATTCTTGATCTATGAGTTTTTTTACTTCTGAAGCCAAACTGATAGAATCCTTAGAAGACAGGGGGCCCTACAGATAGTATAGTAGTTAAGGGGTGCTGCCTTGGATACAGCCAAGCCAGTCTGATCCTCAGCACTGCAGAACATCCCTGAAGCACCACCAGGAGGGACCCCTGAGTACAGCCAGGGTGAGCCTAATCACTGCATGCAATATCAAGGACATACAAGATACTGGTAGAACTTTACAAGAAAAAAATCCAAGCCCATTGCAAAAATGGGGAGAAGAAATGAACAGAAACTTCCACAAAGAAGAAATTCAAATGGCCAAAAGGCATATGAAAAAGTGCTCTTCTTCATTAATCATCAGGGAGATGCAAATCAAAGCAGCAATGAGATATCATCTCACATCACACAGACAGCACACATCCAAAGCAAGAACAACCAGTGCTGGTAAGGATGGGGGAGAAAGGGACTCTCATTCACTGTTGGTGGGAATATGGACTGGTCCAGCCCTTTTAGAAAACAATATGGACATTCCCGGGCTGAGATACTACCTCACGACCACATTAGCAGGCAAAACCGGTTCCGAGCCTGAGGTAGGCAGCTCCCAGAAGCGGGAATCCCTGGGAATTCAGGAATTCATCAGATGGAGTCAGGTCGGCCCTTCCCCTCCATTTTGTTCAGGCCTGGTGGACCCGCCCGAAGCTGCCCTGGAAGCGACCAGCCATAACATGCAGTCTCAAGCGCTGCTGGGGGCAGGAACTCCACTTTCACGAGGCTCAGCTGACCATGGGGCTCCCAGGGAGGACAGACAGGTTTTTGGTGTGGGCCCATCACCTCTGGGGTGTCCGGGAAGCAGTCGAATGAGACTTCGCCCATCACACTAGCCACCACTTTTGCTGTCGGGATGCGGGATACTACCTCCGACCAGATTAACAGAGCAAAACCAGTTTTGAGCCCAGGTGGCGCGGCGCTTGAAAGTAGTTATGTCCTTTAATGCACTGCATTCTACAATGTGCAGGAAGAATTTTTGGCGGGAGGAGATAGAGAGGAGAGAAAAGGTAGACAGAACCGCCAAGTAGTTGAGGTGTGGGGGAGGGGGGAGGTGAGGGACATTAGTGATGGGAGGTGGGTTTGGGTGGAGGATGGGTGTTAGGAACACTCTAGGACCAAAACTCTACATGAGCATCTTACAATTGTATGTCTAAAAGTGGTGTAATAAAATTTGGGAAAAAATATGGACGTTCTTCCAAAGACCTGATATTGAGCTCCCATTCGACCCAGCAATACCACTCCTGGGAATATACCCTGGAGACCCCAAGACACACAAGGGAGCATTGTCTGTACTACTATATTCATTTGCAGCATTATTGACAATAACTAGAATCTGGAAAAACCTGAGTGCCCGAGAACAAAGGCTAGCTAAAAAGAAACTATGGTGCATCTACACAATAGAATACTATGTAGCTGTGAGGGAAAACGACAATATGAAATTTGCCTACAACTAGGTGGACATGGAAATTATCATAGCTAGGTAGAAACTAGTCAGAAGGAAAAGGACAGACATAGACTGACTGCATTCATTTGTGGGATATAAATATACCAGTGTTCTACTAACGGTTGAAAATGTAACGCCAGATTAGAAGTGAGCATTGAATGTAGTCAATTGGTAAGCTTGATAACCCCAGATGGCAAGCCACAGTGTAAGAGAAGGAAGAGAGGGCCTGCTATAGAGGCAGGCGGATGGTGAGGAAGGAATCTGGGGACATTAGTTGTAGGAAATGTGCGCTAGCGAGAGGACAGGTGCTTGAACGTTTTTGACGAAAATCAATCAAGGTCATCTTTGTACTTGTACATCTTAAGGTAGTATAATAAAAATACAAAAAATAAAAAAACCTTTGCTGCATGCAGTCAAGCAACCTCCTACCCTCAAAAAACTTTTTTAAAAGAAGGAAAGGAAAATGATGTTTCCACTAAGGGTTCAGTTGAATATGTGTATGATTGGGCACATAATATCTTCCATAATTATTTCTATTTTCTCTGCATCAGTGTTCAATTTCCCCATTCTCTTTTATTTTGAGTGAGGAGAGAATGAGCTATACCCAGCAATGATCCGATGCTTTTTTTAGCTGTGTTCTATCACCTGGCGTTGCTCCTAGGAACCATATGGCGCAGAGATCGAACTAGGGGTTGGCTGCGTTGCAAGGCAAGTGTCTTCCCGTACTGTTTCTCTTGCCCTCGTTCCTCCACTTTAATGTTCACGTTCATAATGCTTGACTCATTCCTCTTCTAAAACCCCATAATATTAGCTAAACAATCAAATGCCAAATTGCCTGATTCTTTTTTCTTTTTTCAGAGGCCTCTTGACTGTAGCTCAGAAAAAGGAGCTGCAATCAGGGATGAAAGAGCAGCTCAACAAACACAAGTCATTCAATACCCTCTTAGTCTCAAGGGAGAGAAGCAAGCGAGGCTGAAATCCATGGACACACTGGTCCATACACCTCCACCTGGGCTGGAGACTCTCTGGGGCACCCTGAGGAGAGGGTGGTGGAGTCCACCCTGCTTAAGTCCTGGAAGCCTCACTGCAGACCACACTGCTCCCACAACAGCAATGGCCTATGCCGAACTTCACAACTTCACTAAGAACCTCTGAAGACACATCCCAGTTCTACAGACCCTAAGAGTTTCTGAACCTTCACATACTACAAAACTGAAATTCCAGTAGGAGCCGGAAAGCAACAGGGACACCAACTAAGTTCAGCAAAGACAGTAACATAGAAGGTTCAATTCGTGATGGACAGCTTAGTACAAATCTTCTGCTTACCTCCTATGGTGAGATATAACAATTTTCACAAATTTTTACCGACAAGAAGCATTTTTGATCATTCCTTTAGCCATTTAGTTGAGATAATAAATATAAAATACTATAGTGGACCGGAGCGATAGTAGAGCTGAGTGAGGGCATTTACTTCCCGTTGCCAGTCTGTTCCGGCCCGAGTTCGATCCCAACATCTCCATATTGTCCCTAGGCACCGGCGGGGTAATTCTTGAGTGCAGAGCCCAGTAACCCCTGAGCGTACTAGGTGTGACTAAAAAGCAAAAAAAAAAAAAAAAAAAACCACTATTGTGTGACCTGATAAGGGAGCAGGATTTGGTGGGTAGTTGGAAAAATGGGGACAATGGGGAGGAGGAAAGGTCACTCAGGTAGTGAAACACTGAGCGCCTGAAACAAATGCATCATGAACTACTTTGTAAACCATGGTGTTTAAATATGCTAAAATAAATAAATACAAAATGGAGGTTTGAAACCAGGGAAAGAAAAAAAGAAAAATCATGAGAGGGGGGGCAGCAATAGCTCAGGCTTAAAGCTTGAGGACCAAATCACAAATTCAGTCCCCATTCCCCATGATCCCTAGGATTCCTGCTCTACAACTGAGTGTCGATCTCCAGTGCAAGTGAGCATTGCAGCTAAGTGAGCACTCACCAATTTGCACCCAAGGGAGCGTGAGCCAAGGAATCAAGCAAAGTTGCAATGCTCAGTCACTGCAACTGCAATGAAGGAGAGGGGAGAAGGAATATAAGTGCGGGGCTGTAGAGGACAGCTAGGGGAAGGTGCCTTTGCCTTGCACTCAGTTCACCCAGTGAACTCTGCGCTCCATGGTTTCACCCCGCTAGGAGTGATTCCTGAGCACAGAGCCAGGATTAAGCACTGAGCACTGCGGGTGGGACCCAAAACTAAACCAACATAGTGCAGAGTGACTGCGCACATATCCCCTGACGGCCCCTCCACACTCAGCGCCGGCTGGCCTACGCCCTTCAATACTCAGCTACCGCTTGCTCCTACAACCTTCCACTCCTCTCCCTCTCCGAGGAGAATTAGCACCCTGCCTCTGACATCCGCAGATTTTTAAAAAAAATTTTTATGATTTTGAGCTATAAATAGGGTGATCTGGGTCACTCCTGACTCAGTGCTCAGGGTTACTCCCAGTGGTGCTCAGAGGGTTATGTAATACCAGGAGATAGAACTAGGGCCTCCCGCATAAAGTCTGCCCTTGGCCCAGTGTTAGGAATTCCTTCTTTCAAGTCTGAGTAAATGAAATGCATGAAGGTGTCAAAATGCGACGAAGTGAATTTTCAGATGTCAGCATTCACAGCACTCTTGCTTCCAACCATGTTGTAGACAAAGGCCGCTGGAAAATCAGAGGTTCTTCATTCAAGCAACCATTGCAAATTAAGGGAGAGCATTTGCCTTTCATGCGACCAGCCCAGGTTGAGTTCCCGCCATCCATATGGTCCCTCGAGAGCTCAGTGAGGGGTAATTCCTGAGTGCAGAGCCAGGAGGAAGTACACTGAGCATCGCTGGGTGTGACCCAAAAGTAAAAAAATATTGTCTTTTGTTTCCCACCAAGCCTCTATTACCCTTTGTCCCCTCCAAAGACCCCCACCCCCGCCAGCATGAACTTAATAGGAACAGTAGGAAATGCTGTGCTGGCTAGTAAGTCTAGAAATATTTGTGGCTTTCACTAACATATAAATATTCATAGTGATATTGTCTTACAGATTGCTTTTTGGGGCACTATTGTGTTTTGAGGTACCTTCACATGATACAAAGTATGTATACATTTATATAAAAAATACAATAATTTTATCAAGGCCCGCATGAGTGCTTCAAGGGTTTCCTCCTGCTTGGGACTCAGTGATCATTAGTAGCAGTGATTAAGGAACTATGAGATGCAAGGGGACCAAACCTAGGTCACTGCATGCCAGGAAACACCTCTCTCACTGTCCTACCCGCTCTGCCCCATTCATATATATTCTAATTGTGGCAAGTCATTGCTTCAGTCACCCTAGACTATGGGTTTTGACAGTACGGAGGCTGGACCAGACTTGTGACTCTCAGAAACTGCTTCCCTAGTACTTAACGTTGTGTCTTGTTTCCTGAGTCATTAAACACCTCTCATGAAACAGTTTGCTATAAAACTTAGAGTTTTAACTTTAACTGCTATTGCCAAGAAGTTCCCTAGCACTTTGCCATGCGCCAACCTCGGCCCGGCCTCAGCATGTGCTCAACCACCTCTCGAAGCCTGGTCGGCTCTTTGTCATAGCTTTTGCTATGAATTCAAAAGCTTTGCGTCATTATGTAGTGAAGCTCACCCATCGATCCCTTCAGAGAATTACAGCAGAGACAAGAGGCACATGCGTGTGACCAGCCAACTTTGCTAAAGGAAAAGGTGAGCTTCGCTGTCTGAGAGGGACAAACCTAAATGGGACAAGTGAAAAGGCTATGAGGGCTACCTCTGGTTGGCATCGAGGAAGTCATCATGGAGGAGGTGGCATTGAGCGTGAACAGGGAAGGCTGGGGATAAAGAAGGACTGGGCTGAGAGGAGCAGGTAGTTCCAGACAAGGACAGAATAATATTCGCCTATCTTAAAGCTGATGACTGTTAGCGTAGTGGATTTTGTAGAAGCTTCAGAGATGCTTTCCACCGGTTCCTGGTACTGAGTAGGAGGCACCTCTGAGAAGGGAAGGAGGGAAGCAGAAGGGGGCTGATCGTGTTAGTCCACAAGGGCTTCCTAGTGGGCCCGGGGAGTGAGGGAGTAAGCAGGTCAGTGCTGGACTCAAGACATGAATTGCTCCAGTAGGCAGGTGGTTAAGTAGGCTTTTTAACTAAGGTCAGCTCAGGAGCCTCTGTTGCTGGGGGCGGGGAGGGGGGACACAGGCACCCCTGGGGAGCATTCCTGCTGAAAGGCTTGGCATGAAAAGTGGGCCCTACGGCCTCTCCTTCCGTTCCCCCTCTCCCTTGTCACCCAGTGCCCAGCCCTGGGCGCTGCCCAGTGTGGAGGTGAGGGTGAGAGGAGGAGAAAACATATTTCTGTCTCTTCCAGGGTCTTGCCCTCAGAAGCCACTTCCAGCAAAATCCCCTGCAGGCCAGAAAGGACCACTGCCTACAAGAGCAATGCAACTCTCAGCCTCTGT
>JAJIBD010032758.1:67500-93179 GCA_021461705.1 Cryptotis parvus | reverse complement strand
ATTCTTTTAAAAAATATTTTATTATACCACCATGAGATATACAATTACAAAGATGTTCATAAGATGTTCATGTTTGGGTCAGTCATACAGTGTTCCAGCACTCATCCCTCCACCAGTGCCCATCTCCCACCACCAATGTCCCCGATTCCTTCCCTCTCCCTAGCCTGCCTCTATGGCAGGTTCTTTATCTCTTACTCTTTCTCTCTCTCTCTTTCTCTTTTCCTTCCCTTCCACATTTGGATCACTGTATATATATATTAAGAGAGTTGTCATGTGTATCTTTTTGCCTGTATTTAATGCTCAGTTCTAGGTTGGTATTAGCAGTTTTCGACAATTATTAGCACACTGTTCCATTCTCTGTCTTACCTAGCCTCTGACTCCCACACATCTTTGATAATTTCCACCTTTGACAAGACCTCCTGATCAATGTTTCATCTGACCTTGGATATTGGTATCATAATATGTACATACATATATTTATGTAATGCAAATAAATGCAGTCATTCTATATCTGTCTTTTTTCCTTCTGGCTAATTTCACTCAACATGATCCTCTCCATGTCCATCCATTTATAGGCAAATTTCATAATTTCACTTTTCCTAACAGCTGCATAGTATTCCATTGTGTAGATGTGCCAAAAGTTATTTTATCCGGTCATCAGTTCACCGGGCACACTGGTTGTTTCCAGATTCTGGCTATTGTGAATAGTGCTGCTATGAAAATAAAAGTGCAGATGGTGTTTCCTCTGTGTGTTTTTGGCTTCCCAGGGTACATCTCCAGGAGTGGTATGACTGGGTCAAATGGGAGCTCAATTTCTAGTCTTTGGAGGAATGTCCATATTGTTTTCCCAAAAAGGCCATACCAGTCAACATCGCCACCAACAATGGATGAGTGTCCCCTTTTCCTGCATCCACGGCTCGGCACTCCATTCTTAAGGGACCCCCCCACATCCCTAACATGGGGGTATCATGGATCTACTTTATAGGCCTATTTCTTGCCTCTCCTATTCTCAGATTTCCTGGGAAAACTATTTCACCAAGGGGAAAAATAAAGAAAAGACAAAGAATGTAGCTTCACCCCTCCACCCAACTCTCGAGCATGCCACATATATTTCCATAATTAAAAGTGTGCCACCCCAAGCAAGAACTACAACCAAGAATTACAACCAAGAACTACAACCAAGGGGGGCCGGAGCGATAGTCCAGCGGGTAGGACAATGCCTTGCACGCGACTGGCCTGTGCCAGCCCAGGTTCGATCCCGGCATCCCATATGGTCCCCGAGCACCGCCAGGAGTGATTCCTGAGTGCAGAGCCAGGAGTAACCCTGAGCATCGCCAGGTGTGACCCCCAAAAAAAATAAAGAACTACAACCAAAGTGTGGATACAGACCCACCCCCCAACCCGCTCCGTAGTCACAGCCACAAAGGTCAGGTCAAAGAGCGATCAAAGGACTGGATCACATGCCTTGTATGCAGGAGCACCAAGTCCAATTCCTGGCACCGGGGGTCCTGGAACACCACTGGGAGTATCTCCCTGAGCACTGAGCCAGGAGGTAGCCTCAGAGCACAGCTGAGTATGTGTCCAGACAACAGCAACAGCAAACACAAAATATATGAAAGGAATGGAACCCCTCCTTCCCTTTCCCCTCTACTTTCCAATAAATCTACTTCCAAAAATAAACAAATGGAGGAACCCAAGAGATGGTATAGTGGGTAAGATGCTCATCTTGCATGAGGACCCTGGTTAGATCCCGACATCACATATGGTCGCCCAAGACACCAGGAGTGATCTCTGAGTGTAGAGGCAGAATAAGCCCTGAGCACTGCAGGGTGTGGCCCAAAAACCCAAAACATTAAAAAAAAATTAAATAAATTTAACAACAAATAGAAGGAGAAAAGAAACACATCAGGGTTGACTCTGCTATTCCCCCTCCTTCCCTAGCTGTGGGCGGAGGGGTTCAGCCCAGACAGACAGACAGACAGCACGAAGCACTGATGAGCAATGCAGCCATCAGGAGACTCCAGAATGGTGGGGGGTGCAGGGGGCGGGGAAGGAGGTCACAACATCACAGAGCTAGGCCTCAACTCTGCTGGGGAATCTGCATGTTACCGGGCTCCTAGCATGGGTGCACCAGAGACACCAGGCAAATGGACATGTTGAGGGGTCCCTTGTGGATGGGTCCTGTGTGGATTCTGTGTGGGCAGACCTTGTGTGGGTTCCTGAGTGGATTGACCTCATGGATTCCCTTGTGGATGAGCCCTGTGGATTCCTGATGGATGAACCCTGTAGGTCCCTGATGGATAGATCCCATCGATTCCTGTGCATGGATGCTGTGGGTTCCTTTGGATTCCTGATTAATGGATCCTGTGGATTTATGAGTGTATGGACCCAGTGGATTCCTGTGCATGGATCCTATTGATTCCTGATAGGTGCACCCTTTGGATTCCTGATGGATGAACCCTGTGAATTGCAGGATCCACGGACCCTGTGGATTCCTGTGTGGGCCAGATGGACAGCATAAAGATGACACTTGTGCCTGAAGACAGCACTGATATCTCCGCATAGAAGGCCTGTCCATGCCCTTCCTGAGAGCAGCTTCACAGGAGCCCAGTGTCTGCAGAGGGACTGGCCAGGGAACCCCACAGCCTGCTGAAACCTTTCTCACTCTTGGGGCTTCCAGACTTAAAATGGATATGCAAGAGGGGACCACAGTGGAAATGAATTTTAACAGAAGGCTCCAGAGTGTGGTTCAGGGTAGGGCATGTGCCTTTCATGTGTGAAGCCCCGGTTCAGTCCCCAACACACACAAATAGAAAAGTTCAGGTGATGTATTTAGATCATTATTTCCCTGGGAGTTGGAGAGATAGTTCAGTGCCGACCCAGGTTTGATCCTTGGCACCCCATATGCCACCCTGAGCCCCACCAGGAGTGATTCCTAAGTGCAGAGCCAGGAGTAAGCTGTAAGCACAACTGGATGCGGTCAAACCCTGAAAATAGAAAATAAATAAAAAAAAAAAAACTATTTTCCCTTTATAATATCCTTTTGTTTTGTTACCACACCCAACAGTACTGGGGTACACATTCTACCCAGGTTTGACCCCTGGCACCACACAGGGTGCTCTGTGCACTGCCATGAGTAAAGCTGGAGCACAGAGCCAGGAGTCAGCTCTGAGCACTACCGGTGTGACCCCAAACTGAATATATATGTATGCACGTTTATGCATACGCCAGATTACACCATGAGAACTCTTCCTGTCCCCAGGACTTCTGTCCCATTCCCAAAGTGAACACTGTCAAGTTTTCCCCCAAGGAATTTTCCATAAATATTTACAAATATATGCCGTGCCTTCGCTTAACTTCAGCCCCCACCAGGAACGGGCACAGTCTCTGGTGAGCCATGAACGCCACGCGTGCCTGCCTTCCAGGAGAGGCGGACACCTCCCCTGCACCTCAGAGAGCCAGGGAGGACGCGGCACTATTCAGATGGCTCCGTCCTTGCTGATGGAGATTTTAGGTTTTCCCCCTTCTTTTCTGATGTATAAACAAACCGTGCAATGAGTAACTTTTATGCTTACCTTTGTTCATGTGTGAAATCCCTTGGAGGAAGGCAAGTTGCATGTAAAATTCTGGTGAATATTGACAGCACGTTTGCCAAAGGGCTGAGCCAGGTGCAAAGCCCAGGCATGCCCTCTGCCCTCCACTGCTGCTTGAGAACGCAGCTCCAACCCTCCAGACTCCCCGACATGAAAGCTGAGTGGTAGCAGCTTGTCACACTCAGAAAGGGCTGACATTGTTTCATGCTCCCTGACTGACTGGTCTCTGCAGTCATTTTTTTCTAAGTCCTAAAAGAAAATCTATATTCTCTTTTGTTTCACTGTATCACTGTCTTCCCGTTCATCATCTATTTGCTCGAGCGGGCACCAGTAACATCTCCATATGACCTGTCTCATGCTAGTAGAGCCCAAGGGCACCTGCTTGCTCCAGGAACATAAAGAGCCTCAAACCATTCCATCAGGTCATGGGAATGAGGACTATAATTGTTACTGGTATCATATATCAAATATGACACGGGTAGCTTGCCAGGCGCTCTGCCGTGCGGGTAGCATACTCTTGTAGTCATCTCAAAATCCAGCATTTATTGAGCCGGGCTCTGATAGGCTGGTCTGCTGGGTGGAATTCTGACGAGGAGGAAGTCCAGATGTGGAAAATGGAGATCCTCATGGAGTGGGGGATCGTCTGGCTTGTTGTGAGGCTCTGCTGGGGTGGCGGGCCAGGGCTAAAACCTGCCATCCCGGGACATATCATTGTTGGTGGGAATGCCGGTGGACACCTTTCGGAAAACAATAGGCGTTCCCAAAGACTAGAATGAATTATTTGACCCAGCCAACCATTCCGGGAATCTACGGGGCCAAAGGAAACACCATCTATATGTCAGGTTTCACAATAGCAGAATCGGAAGCAACAGAGTCCGAAAATCGATGACTGGATAAAAAGCTTTGTACATCTACACAATGGAATACTACGCTGTAGGAAAAATGAAGTATAAAATGCCTAAAATGGATGGACAGGAGAAGATTATGTTGAGCGAAATTAGCGAAGGAGAGAGACAAATACAGAATGACTATTATCTGCATAACATAAATATATAGGTACATATTATGATACCAATATCAAGGTCAAGTGAAACATATATCAGGAGGTCCTGTCAAAGGTGGAAATTATCACAAACGTGTGGGATTCAGAGGCTAGTAAGACAGAAAATGGAACAGTGTGCTAACAATGTTGAGGGTACTAATGCCAACCTAGAACAGAGCATTAATGGCAAAAGATACACAGACAACCCTTTAATAGTTCGTAATCCAAGTCGGAGGGAAGGAAAGAAAGAGAGAGAAATGGAAAGAAATAAAGAACCTGCCATGGGGCAGGGCTGGGGGAGGGGGGAGGGGACGCGGTGTGGGAGAGGGCACTGGTGGCGGGATGGGTGCTGCAACACTGTTTGACCAAAACCCAAATATGAACTTTTTAATTGTATATCTTGTAATTTTAAAAATAAAAAAAATTTAAAAAAACCTCCATCCCTCCCGGGCACCTCATGAGCGGCTGGGCACAGGGAGAGGCCAGTAGCAGCTCTGACCCATGTCTGTCTCTGGATCAGCATACTCTTTTTGTTTAAGTTTTTCTAAATTAAGGCAACTAATTTTTGGCCATATGTATTGCAAATTGTCATTTTGTCTCTCTCTGACCCTATGACATCTTTTCTCTTTGTTTCTTCCTTCCCCTGTTTCCCACCTGTCCCTTTCTTCCCTGCCTTCCCCTCCCACTCCTCTTCCTTCTTTCTTTTCTTCCTGACCATATCCAGAGGTGCTCAAGACTTGCGCCTGGTCGGGATTATCCCTAGCTCTGCACAGGAATCACTCTGAGGCAGGAGCCAGGACTCAGGGGACCATACTTGGTCTTGGGGTCATATTTAGTCACCTAAGATGAAATGCAGGTCAGCCAATACAAGGCAAACGCCCATCCACTGTACCATGTCTCTACCTTGGTTTTTTTTCACTAGAATTGCCAGGGCTTTCCTTCCTTCCTTTCTCCCATTTCTTTCTTTCCTTTCCTCTTCTTATCTTCTCTCTCCTTCTTTTTCCTCTTTTTCTTTCTCTCTTCTTCTAATATTTTTAAATCTATCCTTTCTTTCTTTCTAGAATTACTTTGGTATAAGGAATGTGATGAGACTTGTTTTCCTCCAAGAGGCTAGAGACTTCCTACAAAGCTGCATTTTAATGATTTATTTCCAGCCCATGAGTAACCCAAAGGACATCCTGGCACGTGCAATACCGACTGTGTGATTCCTGGCACCAGGTGCTCCTCCCCAAGCATTTCTGGAAGTCACCCTGGGGCGCCAGAGCACTGCTTGGGAGGGCTCCCAAAATTGCAGTTTTCTACATTGAAGTGGTTACACCTGGATGTGCTCAGGGCTTACTCCTGGCTCTGCACTCAGGGATCCCTCCTAGCAGGGCTCGGGGACCATATATGGTCCTGGAGATGGAACCCAGGTCGGCTGCATGCAAGGCAAGCACCTCCCCACTGTACTATCGCTTCAGCCCACATTTCCCCCTTCATGTCTTCATATCTATGTGCACACATTAAACTATGTCAAGTAATACCCATCTAGTCCCATTGAATAAGAGTTAAATCAGAGACAAATATTGAAATTGATCATATGCCTTGAAGGCATTTTTGGCATTTCTAGAGCTGTTTATTTGATGTTATAAAATCTCCCTTGAACTATTGTCTGTTCAACTAGAATTAATCAAATCTCTGACATTGAATCTTAATTCTGAAATGTAATCTCACTTGCTTGTAGCACTTTTTATTAAACACAATGCAGCATGATTCTACTTATTGCTACTTTTTTTTGCTTGGGGGGTCACACACAGTTATGTTCAGGGGTTATTCCTGATTCTGCAGTCAAAAATCACTGCTGGTAGTGCTCGGGGGACCATATGAGGTCCTGGGGATTGAACCAGGTTGAGCACAGGCAAAGCTGGTGCTTTGACCTTTCAACTATCTCTCCAATCCTTTGTTATTACTAACTTATAATATTTGCACCGATATTCATGCATGAGATATTTTTTAACACTTTGTTTTACCTTAATGCTGTACTGGTTCCTCAGAATGATCTGACACAGTTGGTACATTGAAATACTGTGGGAATGGTCTGTCTCCTGAGGGTTTGCATCAGAAGCCATCAGAGATGGGTGTGAAGGGGGGAGAGGGCGAGGCACAATCAATACTCAGCAACTTTCTCCATTCTTGATCTATGAAGTTTTTCTACTTCTGAAGCCAAACTGATGAATCCTTAGAAAACAAGGGGCCCTACAGATAGTATAGTAGTTAAGGTGCTGCCTTGGATACAGCCAAGCCCAGTCTGATCCTCAGCACTGCAGAACATCCCTGAAGCACCACCAGGAGGGACCCCCTGAGTGCACAACCAGGAGTGAGCCCTAATCACTGCTGCATGCAATATCAAGGACATACAAGATACTGGTAGAACTTTACAAGAAAAAATCCAAGCCCATTAAAAAATGGGGAGAAGAAATGAACAGAAACTTCCACAAAGAAGAAATTCAAATGGCCAAAAGGCATATGAAAAAGTGCTCTTCTTCATTAATCATCAGGGAGATGCAAATCAAAACAACAATGAGATATCATCTCACATCACACAGACTGGCACACATCCAAAAGAGCAAGAACAACCAGTGCTGGTAAGGATGGGGGGAGAAAGGGACTCTCATTCACTGTTGGTGGGAATGTCGACTGGTCCAGCCCTTTTAGAAAACAATATGGACATTCCCGGACGCTGAGATACTACCTCACGACCACATTAACAGAGCAAAACCAGTTCGAGCCCAGGTAGGCAGCTCCCAGAAGCGGGAATCACTGGGAATTTGGGAATTCATCAGATGGAGTCAGGGATCGGCCCTTCCCCCTCCATTTTTGTCGAGCCTGGTGGCCCGCCCAGAAGCTGCCCTGGAGCGACCAGCCATAGCATGCAGTCTCAAACGCTGCTGGGGAACCAGGAACTCCACTTTCACCAGGCTCAGCTGACCATGGGGCTCCCAGGAGGACAGACAGGTTTTGGGTGTGGGCCCATCACCTCTGGGGTGTCCCGGAAGCAGCCGAATGAAACTCGCCCATCACACTAGCCACCACCTTTGCTGTCGGGATGCTGGGATACTACCTCACGACCAGATTAACAGAGCAAAACCAGTTTGAGCCCAGGTGCGCGGCCGCTTGGAAACAGTTATGTCCTTTAATGCACTGCATTCTACAATGTGCAGGAAATTTTGGCGGGAGGGAGATAGAGAGGAGAGAAAAGACATACAGAACCCGCCAAGTAGTTGAGGTGTGGGAGGGGGGGGGAGGGGTGGGGACATTGGTGATGGGAGATGGGTTCGGGTGGAGGGATGGGTGTTGGAACACTCTAGAACCAAAACTCTACATGAGCATCTTGGAATTGTATGTCTAAAAGTGGTGTAATAAAATTTGGGGAAAAAAATATGGACATTCTTCCAAAAACCTGATATTGAGCTCCCATTCGACCCAGCAATACCACTCCTGGGAATATACCCTGGAGACCCCAAAACACACAGAAGAAACACTGTCTGTACTACTATATTCATTGCAGCATTATTGACAATAACCAGAATCTGGAAACAACCTGAGTGCCCGAGAACAAAAAGACTGGCTAAAAGAAACTATGGTGCATCTACACAATAGAATACTATGTAGCTGTGAGGAAAAACGACAATATGAAATTTGCCTACAACTAGGTGGACATGGAAATTATCCTGCTTAGTGAAACTAGTCAGAAGGAAAAGGACAGACATAGACTGACTGCATTCATTTGTGGGATATAAATATATACCAGTGTTCTACTAACGGTTGAAAATGGTAACGCCAGATTAGAACTGAGCATTGAATGTAGTCAAAGGATAAGCATGATAACCCCCAAATGGTATGGCAAGCCACAATGTGTAAGAGAAGAAGAGAGAGGCCTGCTATAGAGGCAGGCGGATGGTGGGGAAGGAATCTGGGGACATTGGTTGTAGGAAATGTGCACTGGCGGAGGGACAGGTGCTTGAACATTGTATGACAGAAATCCAATCAAGGTCATCTTTGTACTTGTACATCTTAAGGTAGTATAATAAAAAATACAAAAAATAAAAAAACACTGCTGCATGCAGTCAAGCAACACCCTGCCCCTCAAAAAACTTTTTAAAAAGAGAAAGGAAAATGATGTTTCCACTAAGGGTTCAGTTGAATATGTGTATGATTGAGCACATAATATCCTCCATAATTATTTCTATTTTCTCTGCATCAGTGTTCAATTTCCCCATTCTCTTTATTTTAGTGGGGAGGGGCCAGGCTATACCCAGCAATGATCCGATGCTTTTTTAGCTGTGTTCTATCACCTGGCGTTGCTCATAGGAACCATGTGGCGCAGAGATCGAACTGGGGTTGGCTGCGTTGCAAGGCAAGTGTCTTCCCGTACTGTTTCTCTTGCCCCTCGTTCCTCCCACTTTAATGTTCCCGTTCATATGCTTGACTCATTCCTCTTCTAAACCCCATAATATTAGCTAAACAATCAAATACCAAATTGCCTGATTTTTTTTTTTTTCCAGAGGCCTCTTGACTATGGCTCAGAAACAGAGGAGCTGCAATCAGGGATGAGGAAGGCAGCTCAACAAACACAAGTCATTCAATACCCTCTTAGTCTCCAAGGACGAAGCAAGCCAAGGAGCTGAAATCCATGGACACACTGGTCCCCACACCTCCACCTGGGCTGAAAACTCTCTGGGGCACCCTGAGGGAGGGGGTGGTGGTCCACATTCCTGCCCTGCTTAAGTCCTGGAAGCCTCACCCAGACCACACTGCTCCCACAACAACAATGGCCTATGCCGAACTTCACAACTTCACTAAGAACCTCTGAAGACACATCCCAGTTCTACAGACCCTGAAGTTTCTGAACCTTCACATGCCACAAAACTGAAATTCCAGTAGGAGCCACCAAAGCAACAGAGACACCAACTAAGTTCAACAAAAACAGTAACATAGAAGGTTCAATTCGTGATGGACAGCTTGGTAAATCTTCAGACTTACCTCCCTGTGGTGAGATATAACAATTTTCACAAATTTTCACCGACAGAAGCATTTTTGATCATTCCTTTAGCCATTTGGTTGAGATAATAAATATAAAAATACTATTGTGGACCGGAGCGATAGCCCAGCGGGTAGGGCATTTGCCTTGCACGTGGCCAGTCTGTGCCGGCCGGGTTCGATCCCCAGCATCCCATATGGTCCCTGAGCACCACCAGGAGTAATTCCTGAGTGCAGAGCCAGAAGTAACCCCTGAGCGTCGCTGGGTGTGACCCAAAAAAGCAAAAAAAAAAAAAAAAAAAAAAACCACTATTGTGTGCCTGATAAGGGGGCAAGTTTGGTGGGTAGTTGGAAAAATGGGGACAATGGTGGAGGGAAGGTCACTCAGGTAGTGAGAAACACTGAACGCCTGAAACAAATGCATCATGAACAACTTTGTAAACCATGGTGTTTAAATAAACTAAAATAAATAAATACAAATAAAGGTTTGAAACCAGGAAAGAAAAAAGAAAAAATCATGGAGAGGGGTGGGCAGCAATAGCTCAGGCTTCAAAGCATGAGACCAAATCACAAATTCAGTCCCCACATTCACCCACACATGATCCCTTAGGATTCCTGCTCCACAAATGAGTGTGCGATCTCCAGTGCAAGTGAGCACTGCAGCTAAGAGTGAGCACACACACCCAAGGTACACCCCCAAGGGCGTGAGCAACGGAATCAAGCGAGTGCAATGCTCAGTCACTGCAACAGCAAATGAAGGAGAAGGGGGAGAAGGAATGTAAGTGCGGGGCTGAAGAGGACAGCAGGGAAGGTGCCTGCCTTGCACTCAGTTCACCCAGTGAACTCTGCACTCCATATGGTTCCCCACCCCGCTAGGAGTGATTCCTGAGCACAGAGCCAGGATTAAGCACTGAGCACTGCCGGGTGTGACCCAAAAGCAAACCAACACAGTGCAGAGTGACTGCACACATATCCCCTGGCTTGACCCTCCCACACTCAGCGCCAGCTGCCAGCTCGCCCTTCAATACTCAGCTGCCGCTTGCTCCTACAACCTTCCACTCCTCTCCCTCTCCGAGAGGAATTGGCACCTTGCCTCTGACATCACAGATTTTAAAAAAAAAATTTTTTTTATGATTTTTGAGCTATAAATAGGGGTGATCTGGGGTCACTCCTGACTCAGTGCTCAGGGTTACTCCCAGTGGTGCTCAGGGGATTATGCAATGCCAGGAGATAGAACCAGGGCCTCCTGCATAAAGTCTGCCCTTGGCCCAGTGCCCAAAGATTCCTTCTTTAAGTCTGAGCAAATGAAATGCATGAAAGTGTCAAAGAATGCGACGAAGTGAATTTTCAGATGTCAGCATTCTGGCACTCTTGCTTCCAACCATGTTGTAGACAAAGGCCACTGGAAAATCAGAAGTTCTTCATTCAGAGCAACCGTGCAGTGGGGAGAGCATTTGCCTTTCATGCGGCCAACCCAGGGTTAGATCCCCGCCATCCATATGGTCCCTCGAGCACAGCCAGGGGTAATTCCTGAGTGCAGAGCCAGGAGGAAGTCCTGAGCATCGCTGGGTGTGACCCAAAAAGTAAAAAAAAAAAATTTGTCTTTTGTTTCCCACCCAACTCTATTCCCTTTGTCCCCCTCCAAAGACCCCCCCACCCCCGCCAGCATGAACTTAATAGGAACAGTAGGAAATGCTGTGCTGGCTAGTAAGTCACAGAAAATATTTGTGACTTTCACTAACATTAAATATTCATAGTGATATTGTCTTACAGATTGCTTTTTTGGGGCACTATTGTGTTTGAGATATATTCACATTGATACAAAGTATGTAAACATTTATATAAAAATACAATAATTTTATCAAGGCCCACATGAGGTGCTTCAAGGGTTTCCTCCTGCTTGGGACTCAGTGATCATTCGTGGCAGTGATTAAGGAACTATGAGATGCCAGGGGACCAAACCTGGGTCACTGCATGCCAGGAAAACACCTTCTCACTGTCCTGCCGCTCTGCCCCATTCATATATATTCTAATTGTGGCAAGTCATTGCTTCAGTCACCCTACGACTATGGGTTTTGACAGTACGGAGGCTGAGACCAGACTTGTGACTCTCAGAAACTGCTTCCCTAGTGCCCAACATTGTGTCTTGTTTCCCTGAGTCATTAAACACCTCTACGTGAAACAGTTTGCTATAAAACACACACAGTTTTAACTTTAACTGCCATTGCCAAGAAGTTCCCTAGCACTTTGCCATGCGCCAACCTCGGCCCGGCCTCAACATGTGCTCAACCACCTCTCCGGCCTGGTCCCGGCTCTTTGTCCTTGGCTTTGCCAGCGGTAGTTCAAAAAGCTTGCGTCATTATGTGGTGGCTCACCCATCGATCCCTTCCAGAGAATTACAGCAGGGCAAGGCACATGCGTGTGACTGGCCAACTTGCTAAAGGAAAAGGTGAACTCGCTGTCTAGCAGAAGAGACAAACCTAAATGGGACAAGTGCCGAAAAGGCTATGAGACTGCCTCTGGTTGGCATCCAGGAAGTCATCATGGAGGAGGTGGCATTGAACGTGAACAGGGAAGGCTGGGGATAAAGAAGGACTGGGCTGAGAGGAGCAGGTAGTTCCAGACAGGACAGAATATGTCTGCCTCTTAAGAGCGGTGACTGTTGGCATGTGGATTTTGTAGAAACTTCAAGATACTCCACCAGTTCCTGGTACTGAGTAGGAGGCACCTCTGAGAAGGGGAGGAGGAAGCAGAAGGGGCTGATCGTGTTGGTCCACAGGGGGGCTTCCTAGTGGGCCCCGGAGCCAGAGGGAGTGAGCAGGTCAGTGCTGGACTCAAAGACAATTGCTCCAGTAGGCAGGTGGTTCACGGGCACCCAGCAAGGTCAGCTCAGGAGCCTCTGTTGCTGGGGGCGGGGGAGGGGCACAGGCACCCTCCCAGAGGGGCATCCCTGCTGAAGGGCACGGTGGGGGCGGGCCCTACAGCCTCTCCTCCGTTCCCCCTCCCGCTTGTCGCAGTGCCCAGCCCTGGGCACGCTGCCCAGTGGAGGTGAGGGGGTGAGAGGAGGAGAAAACATATTTCTGTCACTTCCAAGGTCTTGCCCTCAAGCCACTTCAGCAAAATCCCCTGCAGGTGGGCAGAGAAGAGGACCTGGCCTGCACAGAGCAACCAGCTCTGGCCTCTGTGCCTTACTTGCGGTTTGTGAGTACGTGTGTGGCGCGTAATTAGTGGTGGGGGGTCGTGAGCATGACAAGCCCTCAGCCTGAGTTTTCTCATCCCTCAAATGGGCTCTTCACAGTCCAGACACCACCAACACCTCAGGTCTGGGCCCTGTTCAGCGCCTCCGAGACTCTCCAACGTGGGAGCCATTTTGCATACGAGCTACCCTCCCAGGAGAGACCTAGGCCCAGTACCCCCCATGCTCAGCACCCACTGCTCCCCTCTGGTAGGATCTGACCATCTTCAAATAGGACAATTGTGGGGCCGAGCAATGGTCCAGCGGGTAGGGCGTTTGCCTTGCACGCCGCTGGCCCATGCCGGCCAGGGTTCAATCCCCGGCATCCCATATGGTCCCCCGAGCACCGCCAGGAGTAATTCCTGAGTGCAGAGCCAGGAGAAACCCCTGAGCATTGCCGGGTGTGACCCCCAAAACAAAGGAGAAAAAAGAACAATTGAGTTTCAAAGTGTCCAGAGCAGTCGTGGGTGAGCAAAGGCTCGAGGGGGCTCCCAGCTGGCACACACAGGCCACCTTCTGCTCCACCCCCACCCGCACAGTGGGAAGTGGCAGAAAAGCGCTCCCAGGCATCCATGTGTGCCTCCATCCCAGGCTCCATGACTCCAGCAACCCAGGTGGCTGCCCTTGGGGGTGGTGAGGAGGGGAGGGTCCTCTTGTACATGGTGCTGCTGGCAGCCAGTGGTCACGTGAGGCCTCTCAGGAATCCACGAAACCTCAACAGGTTTCACAGCACTAATTCATGAAGCCCAGCTCTTCACCCACCCCAACCCCCACTCATCTTCAGGGTACCATGGAAGTCTGGGGGGCTCGCCTGCTGTCTCACTGTGTCTGCCTGTTTCTGCACAGTTCCGGGGTGGGGGGTGGGGCGCGCAGCTCCCGAGCATGCCAGCCCTGGGGTTACAGCGCCCCTGCAGAGGGCCCAGAGCAATCCTGACAGGCCTAGAACAAACTACATGGCCTCCTCAGCTGCCCACAGCTGCCCAGGGGGTCTTGGCTCTGGCCCCAGGTCTCATCTCGGCATCCCTGGAGCACTTCCCTGGCACGCGGCAGCACAACAGCCAATTCCTGGGCGGGGAGTGAAAACCGCTGCTCTCCCAGGACAAGGCGAAGGGACAGACAAGGCCCAGGCCTGACCTCGCAGCTCCGAGCCCATCTTCCTGAGAGATGGGGGCCACTGGGGGCTCTGAGAGCTGCTGCTTTCCCAGAAGCCCCGGACCGGCCCTGAGTGCTGTGTGTGCACTGGCTGCACCCTGATCCCGGGGCAGACCATGCCCGGAACTGCGTCCCTCCCTTAGGAAGGAGCTGGGCAGGGTCTGTAGAGTGGGAGAGTGCGGGCAGAGCCCTGTGAAGGGGCTCCGGAGTTTGCAGGGAGCTGGGGAGGGTTTCCTGGGACCCACCAGCCTCTCCCAGCCTACACTGACCAGACAGGAACACAGCCTGGGAAGGAAACAGAGCGCTTCACCAAGACCAGGTCTCTGGGAACGACACATCCCATCTGCAGTAACATGCAACACAGCTCCGAAGTCCTCCCACCCTCCCCGGAAGGTGTTTTCATGCCCAGCTGTCAGGTAGAGAGACTGGGCAGAGCGCCAACCTCTCCAGGACTCCAGAACCGGGGCTCAGCTCTGCAAGTTCTCCTCAGCAGGGCCCAAGTCCACCCCAGACAGGAGATTTCCTGCCACCAACCACCGAGGACCAGGGGGCAGGGCCCCCTGAAAAGGGTGACAAGGGTCCCTGGGGTTGCCAGCAGGAGCCGGACACAGGGTCCTCCTTTGTTTTGGCTTGTTTATTTTGGGGCCATACCCAATGGTGCTCAGGGCTTACTCCTGGCTTTGCACTTAGAGGCTGCTCCTAGCGGGCAGCGGGGTGTCAGGGAAGGGACGCCGGCCAGTGCATACTAGGCTACAGCTCATCCCGCTGTATTGTATCTCCCAGAGTGCTTTGGTACAAAGGTTTCTGTCCTCTCTCAGTCACTCTCACTACTGGTTCCAATCTGGTTTATTGAGACCACACACACACACACACACACACACACACACACAGAGAGAGAGAGAGAGAGAAGAAGAAGAAGAAGAGGACAAGTGTCCTGACCCTGGGGCTGAGGGCTCAAAGGGGTCTGAGGCAGCAATCAGGGGGATGGGATATCAGTCAGGCAAATGCAGGCTCCCTTCTGGGGTGCTGTCAGGAGAGGGCTGAGGAACCCATAGGGGCCGTGGACCCCTTCCTCCACTGCTGGCACCAGCGTGGGGACGAGAGATGTAGTGGCAGGTGGCTGCAGCTCCTGAGGCCTCAGAAATCCCCTGTCTGGTGGGATCAGGGCGGGAAGACAACCACGTGACTTCCTGCTACCCCTTCCCTAGTGGCTGGAAAGCACTTCCTGATGGAAGACTCCAGAGCAGAGCCTCCCTTTCCAGAGCCGCCCGCCCCTACCTCAGGAGGCACACCCAGATCTGGGCTGGGGGTGGTTGATGGCAGTATCTTGGGGGTAAGGGGGGCTTCCCCTGATGACCTAGGAAAGCGGAACCTCAGCACAGGTAAGAGGCTTGGGACAGCTCCTGCTTCTCAGCGGCACATCCATGCTGGCTCAGATAGACGGTAGCTCTTCCTGCCTGGGCTCCCCCTCGGGAGGAAGTCTCCATCTCCAGGGAAGAGGAGGACTAGGAGAGGCTCGGGGCAGTTCCCTCCGAGAGCCACAGAAGCCACCTAGCCTGATGTCCCTGATAGCATCTGGACAAGTTTAAGATGAGGCCCCAGACAGGCTGGCTGGCCACACTGCCCAAAGGCCCTTCCTCAGAGATGGGGCCACTGAAGGATGAAGTCCATCTCCTTGTTTCCTGACCTGCCCAGGGAGCCTGGGAGCTTCAATCTAAGACTGGAGCCATTGCGGCCAGAGTGATGGTCTAGCGGGTAGGGCGTTTGCCTTGCACTGCGGCCGGCCCATGCCGGCCCATGCCCCGGCATCCCACATATCCCCGAGCACCGCCAGGAGTGATTCCTGAGTGCAGAGCCAGGAAAAGCCCCTGAGCATTGCCGGGTGTGACCCAAAAAAAAAAAAAAAAAAAAAAAAGACTGGAGCCATAGCTGGTGGGCTATAGCTCATTCTCTTCTGAACGCCAAGAAGACCCCAGGGCCGCTCTGCTCCAAGGGCTCTTCTCATGACCAATTTCTCCTGCTGCCAGACGGCTTGTGGTCCCTGCCACGTTCACACACATGCCACCCAGAGCCCTAGGCAGAAGCTGTAACTCCATCCCATATTGGGTATGGGGGCACCCCAGATAGAACCACAAGTCTAGGACAGAAATGGTCCGCCAGGGAGCACCGGACCACAGCCGGCTGGGAGACCAACGTGAAGGGCCTACTCAGTGGCCTTGGTGAGCCCACCGCATCACGGGGCCTCAGTTTCCCCCCAGACCACCACCCCCTATCCAAAGTTCACTCTCTAGCTGCGGTTGGAGGCCAGAGCCTTTCTTCTGATAAGCAGAAGAAGAAAGGAAACATGAGTGGGTGCTGGGAGAGAGCCTGGAGCCCCGCAGCAGGACCAGAAGGAGCCGCCCACGGAGCATCGCCGACGCTGCTTCTCTCCAAACCCAACACACACGCTCTGGGGAAAAGCGCCCTGACCATCCCACCCGCGGCCGGCGGGAGGGCCCCCGGACACCTGGGGTGCGGGTCTGGAACGGTAGCGCCCACCTGGCTGTCAAGAAGGCCACAGACCGGAGGTCCCGGGCTAATTCCTGACCATCTTCCCCCACCCAATGAAGGAGGTCGACCAAGCAGGGCCCTCCCGGGAAGAAGGGGCGACTTCCCCCATCCCCCCCATCCGCGCCCTCGCACAGGCCAGGTGGCAGGAGAGGGTGGCGCAGTCTCCCCCACCCCCCATCCCTCCCAGTCCCAAAAAGCCGGGACTGAGCGTTCCTTCCCCACCCCCTCCCTGGTCCAGGACCCGGATCCGACGCCCCGATCTCCCTTCACCCGCGTGGCTCACCGCATCTGCGCGCTCCGAGCCCCAGCCCTGGCCGTAGGCGCAGCGCTCAGGGCCATCGGGGACGCGGCGCTTGGCACCGCGCTCTCACCTGGCAGGAGGCTGCCAGCCGCGGCCCCTCCGAGCCGACCGGGGAGACGCCGCCGGCCCCACCTGGCAAGGGACTGTCAGCAAATCCCCTGCTGCATCACGGCGGCGGCAGCGGCATCCCGGCTCCACCCGGGCGGGAGCGGACCCCCGGCCCCGCCCAGGGCTGCTCCGACCCAAGGGGGAACCCGGGCGAGAGGCTCCGCCACAAAGGCCGAGGCTCCGCCCCAGACCTGCGGCTGCCAGGAACCGTCTGCAAATTCCCGTCGCACACGCACGCCGCGGACGGTCCCTGGCTGCAGCGGCTCGCGGCACCCGGGCGCTGTCCAACTCCGTCCACCCTTCCGCCCTCGCCCCCCACCCTGCAGACCCCCTCCTCTTCCAGGCCTAACTGTAACTGCACCAGCCAGAATAAGCTACACAACAGTCCGGGGAGGCGGCGCCCTTTCCCCACCCGACGCTGGGCCCAACTTCGGGCCCCACTCGGTGCTTGGTACCCAGTTCCGCCCCCTCCTCCTTCCCCTACGCGGAAAAGATGGACGCGGTCGTCGCTGGCTGCCAGGGGAGGCCCGAGGGAACGGGTTATGCAGTTTGCCCTAAGACACTCTTACAAGTCTTCAGTCTCTTCTTTGTCCCCATTACGCGACCCCCTGCGGGGTGGGGATGGGGGTAGTGGGGAGGTGTCCTGGCTCCCAATTCCCCAAAGAGGCTTGTGCAGAGAAGGGGGTGTGAAAACGGCCTCTGCCACTGCCGGATCCTGAACGCTGATCGCATAAACATCCCCAGCCCGGCGGTGCTGCCCGCAGTCTCGCCAAGTGACTCACCAGCTTCAGAAGTCAGCCAGTCTGAGCCATTAGCCTGAGGGCTGAGCTGCGTGAACACCGGGTCCTGACCGGCGGCATCTCTTGGGGTGGTCTCCCTCCAGCAGCACCGCGCCAGGCTGCCACCCCCCCCCCAATTCCCGTTGTTCTGGACTGAGCCCCCACAGAAAACCAAGGCGAGCAGCTAGAGTCTGCCCAAATCCGTCCCGTTTCTTCACACTCAAGGAGCAGGACAGCCTGTGGGCGGCTCTTGGGCGGTAGCAGTAGGGATCAGGAGTCTGGGTTCCAGCCTCTGCTCAGCTGTTTTGGGTCCGCAAGGCTCCGTGATTTTCCTGATCTCCCTGACTTTGTCCCTTGCTCTCATCTGCACTACGGAAAGAACTGGGCTATTTTGGGATCTAAGGCCCCTTTGGTTCTAACACTTGTTACTTTCTGAGATAAGCACAAGAGTACTGATGGAGCACTCGAAGCTTCATTCTTTGCATAGATTTAAAACCGGGAGGCGGGGCTGTTTCTGACAACCTTAAAGGGTGACCACCTGCCTTGTGAGGATTAAAGAAGTGTCTATTGAGTAAATAAACTGCTGCTACTATTGTGATTCTAATGGGAGAGTGGGGTCTCAACTGAAGCAATCTGTTTTTTCTCTCCTTACTCATGCTAGACTTAGTACCTGATCCAAGCGTGGAAGACCCGCGGTGTTGGGTCTGGCTAACAGAGGACGACCTGTGGAGTGGGAAGAATGTGGCCCTTGGATCCAGTGGAATCTTGGTTCAAACCTGGACTCAGCCTCTCACAAGTTACTTCACCATGCTCTGATGAGTTTCAGCATCTGTGCAACAGGTGCTATCAAACAAATCCAAGGAGCTCAATCATTGTGTTGACCTCATCGAGTTGTGGTGAGTCTGAAGCACTTAAGGGGCTTGGCTTAGGTTTTCAGAGACAGGGAGGCCTAATTGGTGTCCATCCTTCTGATGCTTCACAGAAGGACTTGGATGGGATGGAGGAAAGGCGTGCATGTCCTATGAGGAGCCTGGGTGGGGTTGTTCTAGAACCAACCCAGAGGGTGTTTGTTTGTTTGTTTGTTTGTTTGTTTGTTTGTTTGTTTGAATCAGCGCTCCAAGCTCCCTTGGCCAAAGCATCATTCACATAGAACTTGTGTTTTCAGCCTCCTTGGATGAGCCCCATCTCTGAACACGCCCCTAGCCTGGAACTAGTGGTGATTGGAAGCATTGAAGCATGAAGGATTTTAAAGCATGGCCTAGGAGTTTGAATCAGACCCAGTAGGCAAAAAGGAAGCCCTGGAAGGATCTGAGCCTGCAGCCAAAGGGAGCCGAGTTTGAGCCCACCTCTGCCCTGCTGCTAGGTGACGGAGTGAGCCAGTAGTGAACCAGGAGGAAGAGTTTAAGCTCTGTTTTAAAAGGGAGCTGCACTGGGGCCGGGCGGTAGCCCGCGGTGGGTGTTTGCCTTGCGCGTGGCCTGCTCTGCCGGCCTGGTTCGATCCCGGCTCCCATATGCCCCGGCCCGGGGTAATTCCTGAGTGCAGAGCCAGGGTAACCCCTGGCTCGGGTGTGGCCCAAAGCAAAAAAAATAAGGGAGCTGCGACAGAACCCACAGGAATGCCAAGTGCTGTACTGGGCAAAAGACCACCCCAGTGTCCCAGCAAGTGCCAGCCCCTATGAGAGTGAGCCTGGTAGGTGATTGGTAAGGGTGTGGCCCTCAAGAAGGTTCCTCAGGTCAGTGGGCCCTGAGAGCAGTGCTCCTGCTCCCCCTGTGCCAGTGCACTGAGGGAGGCTGGAAGATGAAGGCGGTGACTGTCGTCCGTAACAGGGCCTGGCCTGGGAGCATAATCCAGAATCACAAAGGCCAAAGAGAACTCCCACTTAAAGCTGGCGATTCTGGGGGCTGGAGAGTTAGACCAAGGGACAAGCAACACTTACTTGCCTTGCACACAGCCAACGCCAGTTGGATCCCAGTATCATATACAATCCCCTGAGCACGGTCAGAGGTCAATCCTCGGCACAGAGCCTGGGATAACCCCTGAGAACCACCAGGTATGGTCCAGTTCACCTCCATCACAGCTACAAAATAAATAAAACATTTTAAAATAAGCAAAACCAGATGCCTTTCTGTAGAGGCGCCTCTTGTATGATCCATGAGTCCCCCACTTCCACTTTGCCCCACCCACTGTCCAGCAGGTCTGTGTGACAGAGTCAGCCTACTCTGCCTCCCTCTGCCTGGTGCTGCAGGACCACCCGAGATCTGGAGCTGTCCCACCAGAGACACGCGGTCAGACATAGCGACGGGATGGCTTATTCTAGCCATGGGAGCAAGGGGAAGCTTCCAGTTTACCTGGAGGGGCCACGTTCTTAACTGGAAGCTATGCTTTGTCCTTCCCTGTTGCAGTACACCTGACAGAGCCTCTGCATCTGGCCTGGAGTTGCCTCCTGCAGCTCACTTTGTAGATAGGAGGAGGACAGTTTGAATGTGGAAGTTTATCTGACCATGTATTCTATACTGGCTTGTATAAATATTCTCTCATGCTACCACAATCATTGTGGGACTAGCTAGATCTTACGGTATATTTGCCTGGCTACATTGGATCTCTAAGTAATTAGACCAGAGAGAAATGTTGTTTGCTTCCAAGCAAGCAAGCATGGCTCTCTGATAACTCAAAGCTAATATACAGAACAACCATGAAGTAAAAAGATGAGACTCTTTGTGAAGGCTTGGAGAAATATTTAGCTGGCTATAGAATATTCTTTGGTGCAGATGCATGCCTTTGTATTCTGAGATACAGTTCATCTCAGAAACTCCTTCTCTCTACCCTTTAGAGGCATTTTCAAGGCAGATCTTGGGTGGGTAACATTAACATCTGAAAGGGCCTAGGTGAGGTCCTGGGAGAAATTACTTGAGGGCATTTGACCCTGATGGCTTTCCATAAGAGTGGGAGGTCTGAGTTGCAGGGATATAAAACTAGCCTGCTTCCTCTCGCTTGCTCTCTTTTTTTCTCCTTTTCTGCTGGTGCTGCTTAGAGATCTCCCTCTCTGCAGGGCCTTAACACGTGGTGGTAGCCATCTTGGGCTACACATGGCCGCAGCCCAGCCAAGAACCCTAAGTTTGAATTTTTTCCTATTACTGATTTGTATGCCAGAACCTGTGTTAAGTAAAGCATTTTGAAACTGCGCCGGATTCTTGCATCTTTCTCCACCTGTTAGTGCCGATCCCCTGGGACAGAAGGGGGTTCCCTGACCCTGCTCCTGGAATTTGTGCCGGGCGCCTCAGCATTTCCCCACACTTCCTCATATGCATACTGGACCAGGGAGAGGGGAATGAAGGTGGGGTCACCTTTGGTGGTCCTGACAAAGGTGATACTCCACAGGACAGATGTCCCTGTGCTTTATGGCAGCTGGCGGAGGGGGCCTGCACCGCTGTGGCCTACCCCAGGAGGGCGCTCACCCTTGTAGGGACACATGGTTTGGTCTCTCTCCCAGCAATGGCCATGAGAGCCCAACCGAAAAACTTAGTTCCTGAGTTTTCACAGTGGATAAGCAGGAACATATCAGGAGATTTTTGTCAAATAACAGCCAGAGGGAAGTTAACAGAAGAAGAAAGAGGAGACAGAACAAGTGAAAAACCTGCTCCAAAGATTGAGCTCATCCCTTGCAGTCACTTCTGGGGTATCCCTGGTAACAGGATAGCATGGCAAATGTGCCCCGAACCCCGAAGAGCTGGTCAATTTTTATTCTGAAAACAGGATACATAGGAGCCAAGCCCTGCAGTGGTCAGATCCACCGGGACAGCACTGGAGGCGGGGGATGGTGTTGAAGTTGGACTCAGGTTACCACTTGCACGATCTCCCTGCCCCCTCAATATGTTATTTGATCTGGAAAGCAATTATACCACCATATATCTAGAAAGTATTGCTGGTCAAAATAGTTAACCTAGGGCCGGAGCGATAGCCCAGCGGTAGGGCGTTTGCCTTGCACGCGGCCGGCCTGTGCCGGCCCGGGTTCGATCCCCGGCTTCCCATATGGTCCCCGAGCACCGCCAGGAGTAATTCCTGAGTGCAGAGCCAGGAGTAACCCCTGAGCACTGCTGGGTGTGACCCAAAAAAGCAAAAAAAAAAAAAAAAAATAGTTAACCTAGAATAATATTTGCATGGGCTCAGAGAGAGCGAGCACAGAGGATAAGGTACTTGTTTGCTTGCTGCTGGTTCTGATTCAACCCCTGACACCAAATATGGTTCTTTAAGTACATACAGAAGTGATCGCTGAGCACTTCTGGGCATGCTCCAAGCTCCTGCCTCCTCGTAAATAAAGTAACAAAAACTTGTAGAAACCTTCACTATCCGGAAAACCCGACTCTCCACAATGATACTTTTTCCTCAAGCATAGAAACTAGAGATTTCTATTCTTTTTTGGGAGGTGAAGCAGTTTGGGCTATACTTATAATGCTCAGGGACTATTCTTGGGGGGTCAGGCCCTACCCCAGGCCTGAAATTGCTTGTATTGACATTTGCCTTCCCCATAATTTGACTTTAAACCCTTTCATAATCACATCATGTCTCCCTTTCTCTTTTTGTTTCTGGTATCTGGCCCTGTGCTCCAACTCGACACAGCTTAAATGCCAGAGCGTAGTGGAGACTTGGGATACTGCCTGAGGTCCCGAACCACCTCAGTGAAGCACATAAGGGGCCAATCCTCAATCCTCAACACCACAGGTGCTACGAACTCTAAGGTGGCCTTGTGGCCCAGCCCCTGGTGTCTAGAAATGATTTCTGCAGAAATGCTCCTGAGTTCACCAAGATCAGCATATCCAGGAAGGTTGATGGCGGAACTCGTTGGAATTATCCCCCACATGACGCCCAACACTGCATGGGACTAAAAGCCGCACTGAGGGAAAGGACGGAGGCCTAGAAAGTCTCATGTCCTGTCTCTCATCAGTCCAACTCTAGTAACTTTAGCATGTGGAACGGGAGTGTGCCGCGCTCATGACTGCCTCACCCTGGGCCAGGTGCTAGGTGAGAGGGCTGAGGAAAGGGACCCGAATTTGGAGGTGAGTCAAGGATGAAATTCCACAGATTTTGCCATAGGATGCAGAGTATAAACTTACAGGACTGGCTTTTCTTTCTTTTCTTTTCTTTTTTTTTTTTTTGCTTGTAGGGACACACCTGGCGATGCTTAGGGGTTGCTCCTTATGGGCAGCCAGGCATGGGTTGTGGTTTTTGAGAGAAGAGAGTTCCCGGACTTAGGTCCAGGTACTCAGCACCAACATCTCATCGAGAGCTGGAGAGACCAGAGTTGGTGGAATAAGGGTGGAGAACCAGGGCCTTATGGCGGCTGTTCCCTCCATGGTAGAGACCTGGGCCGGTCCCTCTATCACAGCAGACCTGAGCTCCTTGACCACCCCCCGGCCCTGGCTTTCAACAGAAACCCTCTCACCAACGCTCCACCAGGTCGCAGGTCCTCTCAGCTTGCAGCAACCTCCTTGATAACCTTTTCTGTCCAGGAAGAAGGAAAATTCATGACTGATGAGAAGTCATTGTCCTCCACCACTAGCAGCCACTCCCTATGATCAATCTCAAGAACTTTCTAAGGGCCATGTCAGATGATACCAACTCTGATGACATCACAAAGGATGATGTCATGATCGTCTCACTGGTTTGCTACAACACTGGAACATTGGAAAGGGGGAATCCCGGGAGGGTCACCCCTCCCCCATCCAGAACTGAGCTCAATGCATCATTTCCACACAGTAGAGAGGTCATATGTGTCTTCAGTCTGGATAGGCAGGATGAGGTCATTAAACAAAATTTGTCACCTCATGAGGATAGTTTGTCAAGGCTGCAGATGTCTCCCAGCCCCAGCACATGTTCATGGTGCAGAAATATGAGTCTCTCCTTCAGCTCCAGAGTAGGGTCCCTCTCCTTGCCCAGACTGCATTGGGACCCTGCATAAAGGTCCTCTGTAGGGGTAGATGTTTCAGTAAGGGGCTCTCTGCTATCAAGCCTCCATTAACTTTGTGAAATGTGCTGTGAAATATATGTGTGTGTGTGTGTGTGTGTGTGTGTGTGTGTGTGTTTGGTTTGGGATTACACCCAGCTATGCTCAGGAATCTCTTCTGGTGGGGCTCAGGGTACCAGGGATCAAATCTCATCCTAGCAGCTGTACTTTCCAGAATCTGGAGATGTATATATCTCTCCAGCTCCTGGATATATATATATATATATCAGGAAGGTTTATATATATATATATATTAACATACATCTGATAAAGGGCTACAAGACCTATAAAGCACTCATGAAGCTCACCAACAAGCAATAAACCCATCCAAAAAAATGGGGAAAATTAATGAACACGCACTTTCATGAAGAGAAAATTCAGACATCCAATAGGCATATGAGAAAATAGTCATTGTCACTTATTATCAAGGAAATACAAATCAAAACAACAATGAGCTATCACCTCATACCAGTGAGAATGGCATATATTAAAAAGTCTGAAAGCAACCAGTGTTGGTAGTGAAAATCAAATCCTCTTTCACTGCTGGTGAAAACGTCAGGTTCAGTCTCTAGAAAACAGTTGAGTTGGTCATATTAAATTGTTGGAGTCACACAGCATAGAGTATTGTACTGTATGTAGCCTTTCATTTAGTGACGTGCAACTAAAGTACTCATCTCCTTGTATGGCTCATTTCTTCTTATGATGAATGACATTTCATTGTTCGTCACATATGGTGCCTCAAAGTTGATTTATCCATTGATATGCTTGGAAAAACTTAGTTGGTTTGTCATTAGGAATCATAGAGACAGAGCATTAGGATGACATTGGAACTACGGGGGTGATGGGGTGGGATGCATGTAATATATATCCCAGGAAAATTATCCTCCAAGAATGAAAGAGGAACTAAGACATTTACAGAGAAAAAAAAAATACACTTACTACTAGATTTTTTCTATGAGAAATGCCAAAGTGAATCCATAAGCATCAATGAAAGAATAGTAGAGACTAGTAAATAAGAGTGAATTCTACGAAGAACAAAGAACACCCAGAGCCTGAGCAATAGTACATGGGGAGGGCATTTGCCTTGCATGTGGCCTACCCAGGTTCCATCCCCAGGACTCCTATGTTCCCTGAGCCTGCCAGGAATTATTGCTGAGCACAGAGTCAGAAATAAGCCCTAAGTACTGCCTAGCATGGCCTATAAACCAAAAAGAAAAAGAAAAACAAAGAACAGTGATAAAGTTAGTTTCACAGATAAGTAAGAAAATTAGCATTAATGTCTTTTCTGTTTGTTTTAGCTCCACTTTTTGTCTATTAATTTAAAAGATAACTGTTTAGGGGCTGGAGGGATAGTCCAGTGGGTAGGGCATTTGCCTTGCACAAGGCCGACCCAGGTTCTATCCTCGGCATCCCATATAGTCCCCTGAGCACCGCCAGGAGTAATTCCTGAGTAAAGAGCCAGGAGTAACCCCTGAGCATTGCCAGGTGTGACCCAAAAAGCCAACGAATGGATGAATGAATGAATGAATGAATGAATGAATGAATGAATGAATGAATGAAAAGATAACTTCTTAAAACTGAACCTATATTTACAGGCACTATAACTGAAATATAGGTTCAGTTATCATTTGATATCATCAGTGTCAAAAGCAACATAAAGAAGTTATAGAGATATAGAGGAGCAAAGATTATGAGTACTAGTAAAACTAATTTGATATTGATCTGAGCTAGATTTTTATACACTGAGCTATTAGTTGTAATCCTTAGACAGCTATTAAGAAAATAGGGATATAGCCCTGCCTCCCATCAGACCCCCAGAGTCCCGAAAACCTCATGCATCACAACCGCAGCCACTTTCAAGGTCTGGACAGTTTCAAGCCCAGGTATGCACGACTGGA